>JADRCH010000088.1:5720915-5824703 GCA_019843965.1 Rhynchomys soricoides
TTCTTCTTCTTCTTCTTCTTCTTCTTCTTCTTCTTCTTCTTCTTCTTCTTCTTCTTCTTCTTCTTCTCCTCCTCCTCCTCCTCCTCCTCCTCCTCCTCCTCCTCCTTCCTCCTCCTCCTCCTTCCTCCTCCTCCTCCTTCCTCCTCCTCTTCCTCCTCCTCCTCTTCCTCCTCTTTCTTCCTTCTTCTTCTTCTTCTTCTTCTTCTTCTTCTTCTTCTTCTTCTTCTTCTTCTTCTTCTTCTTCTTCTTTAATTTCTTCTTCTTTCTCATCCTCCTCCTCTTCTTCCTCTTCTTCTCCTTCTCTTTCTCCTCTTCTTCCTTCTTCTTTTTAGTAATATATTTAAAAACTCTTTTTCTTTTTGTGTTCCTCTTTCTTAACCCCAAGAATTGTTTCCTTCAAGTTCAGTGTCAAATAGATTTTCCTTTCATCTAGAAGTCTTTGATTTACTTGGAATGGGTTTATTAGAAAGATTATAAATTTCTATGTGCATAACCAGTTCTCCCAGCCATCTGTCTTAGAAAATCTCCACTGTTCTGCAGGATGAGCTGAGGTGTCTTCTTATGTAGTCTTGCGATTCTATCGCACTGGCCAAATTATCTCACCCTGGGCCAGTGCCTCTATTAGTGTTTTGGTGGCTTTACTGCTAAGGACATCTCTACCATGCTCTTCTTCCATGGTATTTGGCTTATTTGCTGACCCTCCAAATGGCCATATACCTTCAAATCAATTTATTAAAGAAACTGTTGGAATTTTTTTCTTTTACTTTTCTTTTTTTTTCTTTCGTTGCATATGTGTATGTGGTGTGTGTATATACATATGGGTGTTTGCATGTATATGTGTGCAGGTATGTGCAAGTACATGTTTGAATGTGGAGACCAGAAGTTAGTGTCAGAAATCATCCTTCATATATCTCCCACATGCTTTGTTGAAGCAGGGTTTCTCAATCAAACACAGACCTCATCTAAATTGGGATTGCTAGACTATCTAGCCAGTTGGCTCTGGGGATTCCTTCATCTCCACCTTATAAAGAGTGGATTTCAGGCAGGCCACCAATGTTACCTGGCATTTGAATGGGTACTGGAGGCCTAAGTTCCAGGTTTCATGCTTGTATGCAAGTGTTTTAACCAGAGATCATCACTCTAGATCCTGCTGAGAGCTTGTGTGATACAGTTGGGGACCAAATCCAAGAAATCACTGTCTAGACTAAAAACAACTTTGCAGTTTTAGATCATATGTTTAAGTTTTTAATCCATTTTAAGTTGATTCTTATTTAATGAAGAGTGCAGTTTTATTCTTTTTTATATGGGTAGGCACTTTAATGGCATTCGTCAAAGAGACTATCTCTTTCAGCTAGGTGTGCTTGACACCTTTGAAAAAGAGAAACTGACTGTAGGCGCACACATTTATTTCTGTGCTATCTTATTTCTTTGGCCAATGCCTACTTTGTACCATTATACATGATCCTTTTTGTTGCTTTTCTGTTGAAATTAGCAGACTGGGTTCCTCCAGCATTGACCCTTTTGTTCAATTTGCTTTGTCTATCTAGTATCTTTTGTGGTTCCAGACAAGTTTTAAGATCTTTTTATGATATTAGAATTTTGATAGGGATTAATTTTTTTTAGCCAGGCAGTGATGGTGCCTACCTTTAATCCTAGCACTCTAGAGGCAAAAGCAGTTAAATCTCTGTGAGTTCAAGGCCAGCCTGATCTATAGAGTGAGTTTTAGGACAGCCAGAGCTACACAGAAGAACTCTATCTCAAAAACAACTGCAACCTTTTTTTATAAAGGGAACAGGAGATGGCTCAGTGGGTAATCTGTTTGATGCACAACCATGAGGGCATGAGTTTGGATCCCCAACATCCACTTAAAACCAAGCATGACAGCACAGGTCTGTAATTCCAGGTAAGCAGGATGAAGTGGATGATTTCTAGCAGTTTTCTGACCAACCAGTTTAGCAAAATGATGAGCTTAGGGCTTTAGTAAAAAGCACTCTCTCAAAAAATGTGGAGAGAAAAACCATGCAAGGCATTCCATGTTAACCTATTGCTCCCACACCCACCCACACAGGATAGGACACTCTTACCTGTGCACATGCATGCACACGTGCACATACACACACACACACACACACACACACACACACACACATGTTCATACCCACAAATTAAAACACTATATACACTAAAAAAAGGAAACAAAATTGAGGTTAAGGTGAGAGCTCACTTGGAAAGGTGTTTGCCTTACAAGTAGACTGCCCTGAGTTTGAACCACAGAATCCACATTTAAAAGAATATTTTAAGGCTTCACATTTTAAGGCCACCACAGTTACTCTACTGTGCTATGGAAAGGCAGAAGTAGTTCTTCCTATCCTATTTCCCCTCTGGTCAGTATAAATGAAAAAGGATGTATCATTTAAAAACTATAAATTGTTTAAAACTCTCTGGCTGCATTACTTCAGATATACCACATCAGAATGGACATATTTATAGAGCCAATTTTATTTTCGTTACTATCATGACATCAATAATGGAAGTATGTAGACCCAAATAGAAAAGAACAACATTGTAATTTTATTTTTTAAAAATCTTGAAAGCAGGTGGTAAACAATGTTAGCAATCATCTTCAGACAGTAGAAGGATAATGGAGAAAGAACTGTAATTCAATGAGAATCCTCGGAAAATGACAACAAACCAACGTGTAGGTTAATAGCATTCATTTATTCCATGAATGTTTGTTCTAGTTGTATGGCCATTGTTTCCATGTGACTGACACATTATAGGATATTCTGCCATCTAAACTGCTGCAGATCCTGCCTGCTTAATTATTTGCAGTAGCTTGATTTTCCTCTAATAATTGCACAATCTCTTTGGCAAAAATTGGAAACAAGTAATGAAAAGCAGAGACAGGCATTCCTCAAACTACATAACAATGCATTTAAAAGTTAGTTTGGGTTATGGAAGATAAAAGCCTCAGGGAAAAAATAGCCCTACTATTGTGGAAAATACTTGGAAAATATCTTTGAAATGTTGGTGACACCGAGTTCTTCATGAAGAAAATTAATCATGGTCCTGATGGAGCAAAAACACAAGGGAATTTTCAGTGAAATGTGTTTTTTCTTCTTCACTGATGCAATGTTTGAAATGGGAGCACAGGGCATGTTTTTGAGCAAAGTTCTTGTCAGTGTGAGTGGTTCCTTTCAGTAAATCACCTGGAATCATATAAACAAAAAAAATTGTAGACATAAAATTAAAAGACATTACTTTAATGCCTGTTTTTAGTTGAACTGTGATTCTTGTGATTGAAGGATTAAATAACACCTTTGAAATGTTTTTAGGCCTTCATTCAAAGAACTCCAATGGAGATGAAATACTGCTTAGGAACCATTAAAACATGATCATACTCTACGATCCAGTATCTTCTTCATAAAATGCCAATTTAAATGCCCAAACTCATTGAGGAATCAAAGCAAGAAATTAGAGTTCATTTGTTCCATACACAGGGTTCAATGTGTCCTTTCTACTTTCAAAAAACCATTCTCATTTCCATGAAAAACAAGGGGAACAATTTGGTTACAGTTACAGGGACTCCAGATTGGAGCTCAGAGCAAAGCCCACAGTCACCTGTTCCTCTGCACAATGTCTATTTCTTTCTCATGTTACCTGATCTATTCTTCAAGAGCTCTCTGCTCTTTAACTTGAAAGCATGGAGAAATTATTCTGGTTATCATCAATGGAACATACAACCTCTGGCTATAAGAAAGGAACCAGTCAAGCAGAGGCTAAAGGGTGAACTCAGCAATGGTTTCTATTCATGATAAAACAGCTTTATGGCTTGCCTTATGAATTTGCACTAAATTCAAATGTATAAACACTTTACATTCTAGATTCCCCTTGGTCTTTGGGACTGGCTGTTCCGTTAATCTCTAAGGGACTGAGTTCCAGAATTAGATATTCTGGTTCAGGGATTGGTTCTAAGGGTAAAAGTCATGAAGCAAGATTGAAATCAGCCTTGAATACAGAGGAAACACAACAAAGACAGCTTCAGTACATGTTTTTAAGAAGTTGAACAAAAGCTCCACTAGTCATTTAACTGATGCCTAATATATCAAAATTTGTGAGGGTGCTTCAGAATGTCACATAAAAATAAAAAAACATAAAGAGCTTTCCTAGCCCTCCCAGGAATGTTTTATGGCCCTTTCTCTGATGTGCACCAATGCATGGCAGAAAGTTTTGTCATAGGAAATGAGCATATTCAAATGGCTATTTCAAATATGACAAAGCTCAACAGCCAAGTTGCATAATTCTAAATGTTAAAAACATGTCCCTTAGTCTTTCAGGTGACTTTTACCTCTATGTGGAGAAGAAAAAGCAGGTTCCATGGATATCCAACATACCTCATGTTATGTCTTTATGCCAGGAATACATCTGTCTTAGGAAATAGGAGAAAAAACAGGAATTGATCACCCCAAGACCGACTTCCCACTTCTTGCCCATAAATGCTTCTCCCTTATTTTTCACATTCCCATCATTTCCTCCCTGTTTCTCTCTTTCTCATTCACTTAACTAATTCATTCATAGATGTTTATCAGGTTCAAGAGAACATCTAGGTGCTTGGCATTCATCAGTGGTGAAAACAGACACACTTGGCTTTAAGAAGGCTGTGTGTTGTCCTGTGTGATTACTTGGTAGTGCAGGGACTCCTACAAACACTGATTCTGTTGAACTGGCCAAGAGTTATGTTGAATCTCCATGGAACCTGTTATTTTCTTCTCGGCATAGAGGTGAGTAGAATCCATGACAAAAGAGAAGAGCTAGCTAGTCTCCTGCACTCTTGGGCAAAGGAAGCTGAGCCCCAAGGAAAAATAGCACAAAGAAAGCTAGTGCACTACCCTAGCCTACATGGACATTCTGTTTGTAGATGCAAGGTGAGGTCAAAGGATATTACAATGACCGTGACTGGCATTAAGACAAAATGACAGACTGTCAAGTTATATAAGACCCAAGTATCAGTTCTTGTTCTGTGAACCAAAGTCTTCTTAAATAAGCTCATTGGGCCTCAGTTGCTTCAATATGTAAGTAGTTGTTTAGTGAATTAGTATGTATTTAGTGAATTCTATCATTTCATTCATTCCTTTATTGAGCACTTACTCTGTCCTGAACACTCTTACAGAGCTTTCTTGAAAGAAATAGTATCTGCTCCTGTCGAGCTCACCCTGAGCCTTTGTAGCAAAAATGGAAGCAAACAGACTTGAAGCTCTGTCCAATAGCATCAAGATTAGTATGTGCCTGCTGTATGCCTTCCGAATACTCTATTCTGATTTCTGTGAGGACCAATTTCAATTAGTCATGCTTTGTATAATCCATGGTGATAACCCTCTAGTGTTTCTCAAGGGAGATGTCCTATGGATGCTGATAGGGCAGAGAAAGTACCAATGAGTTCCGGTGGTTCCTGTGACTCAGGGATGTCCAAGTGATGCAAACCACCTAAGAGAAGAACAAGGTTGGGGGATGTTTTGTTTGCATATGGAGAATGGGGTGTTCCATAATGAGATTGTGAGGGAGAGGCTCATCAAGTCATTTCCTAGCCTTAACCCTGCCCAGTACACTGTTGCCCTTGGTATCAACCATCATTGAAAACCAAAAAACAAACAAACACACAGAAAATAGAGGCATGCAGAAGACTGAGCTGCTGCCAAGGGGATGAGGGAAGGATTCCTTTTAATTATGACTGAGGCTTCATAAGGAAGCCTATGATCCAAAAATTATGATCCATTAATTGATCCAAAAAGGAGCCAAGAAAATTCTGCAGGAACTGGAAGGTTCTAGACCCTGGCTGGGGAAAAAAAATCTCCTCTGACCTGCTTCCTATGACCCATGACTCAGAGTAAAATCTCTGAGCAGGGTGGCAGAGGGAACACGGATTACTGCCAGCAGAGAGCACCACATGCATGAGAATGATAGGGCACAGGTCAGGAGCAGGACCGGGTGATGGTTGTGGTGCTGGGATGGTGCTTTGGGACTCTCTCACACCCACCCTTCCTCTAGGAAGGAAGGTGGAGCAAAAGTTCAAACCTGTTGTTGTTGTTGTTGTTGTTTGGTTGGTTGGTTGGTTGGTTTTTTTTTTGTTGTTGTTTTTATTGTCTCTGGGCTATAAAGTTCAGAGGATTTAGCAGAATCATCAGCAATGGCGAGCAGGAGAAATTTGCCTCTCCAACGTGGATTATGTGGCTTTAGACCACATTTCATAGTGACTATGCTAAGGTGTGGGTGACCTGGAAGTAATAGACTATCCCCAGGTTCTATTGACCATCTTCTCAATCCTCTAAGGAGCTTCTGTCATCCCCAACCCTGCCTCCTTCAGCTTCCGCAGCTTCCCATCTCACTGTCTGGAAGTACCCCAGGAAGGACAGCATCACCTTCAGGAGCTGCTTCTTTGCTGGCTCTGTGCACAGAGCTTTCTTTACATGGAATGCTGCATTGATCTCCTGGCTGCTGCGGGTGCACTGAACAAATGTGCTCCTTGGCTCTTAGGGAATCGAAACTTCACAGTTTCACTCTGGCCCGTTGTGTGTCAGTTGGCTTTCAGCAATTCCTTGTCCCCACAAAAACCTCAACATGAATCCTTTGCATGGATGTTGTACAATGAGAGCTTTCATGACTGTGTTGGCACCGGCAAGCCTGGGTTTACAGTGTCCTGGAGCAGGACAGTGCTTACGGAGTGGGGCTGAAGCTGAGAACCCCACCCCAGGCAGCAGGTGAGCAGACATAGATAGGAGGGGAGACCTGTTAACTGAGGGACCTTCTCTGCTGTCTCCCTGGGTGCTCTGAGTCTCAATTGCAATCTCATTGTTCCAAGCATAGAAAGTGATTTATGCCCAATCTTTAACTTTAACATGCTCTATGATTCAAAGGGAAAATGATCACGAAAGCAAATGTATGGACAGATTTTGGTAACTAGGGACAGAATCCATTCTTAATAAGATGGCTGGCTCAGGAGCCAGACTCTAAATCCTTCCCTCTATCTTTTTCATTAACTAGACAAAGAACCATTGATACTGATTATATATCACTTTTTTTCTCTGCCTCTCATTTGGGGCACTATGACTAAGACAGAAGACATCACTTGTAAAGATTAAAGGACCAGCTATCCCTGATCTAATGAGAGCCCTGTTTGGTTCACATTAGGCATTCAGTAGTTGTTAGCTGTTGTCATCATCATCATCATCAACATCATACATCAGCATCATGATAGGTTTGTCCTCGATCAGAAGGACATGGAATTGGATTTGTAAATTGATAGGTACGAAGGAGGTTGAGTGGGATGGTCAGCAATGTCCATCCTGCAGGAGTACTGTAACAGCTCTCTGGCCCTGCCACCTCTGCCAGTACTAATATAGTCAGCATTGGTAACTTAGGGTGACAATTCCACTTGTCCCTAATATGGAGTCAAACAATTGCCAAAGCCAGTTTATCTGAGAACTAACTATATATAGGGCTGGGCCTATGTTGTATCTGGTCCCTTCAGTTTGCCATGAGGGAAGCTGTGTTCTGTCTCCTGTCAAAGTTCATACAACAGTGGATTGCTCCATCACATAGCAATAATAGTTTTATATTTATTAATATGTCATTTATTATTGTTGTTTGATTTAATCAAAAAGCTTTAAAGCCAGCAGATACCTAGATAAAAATGTAGTGCTATAAAAGATAATATTAGTTACTTTTCTCATTGCTGTGACACAATACTTGATATAAAAAATAAAATAAGATTCTTTGGGGATTATGGTTTGAGAATACAGTTCATCATGGTGGGGGAAAGCATGATGTCATGATGTGAGGAGAGCAGGGCTTCTTGTCCACATCTCCATGGACCAGGATGTAGAGAGAAATGACAGGAAGCAGGGCTGGACCATAGGCCTCAAGACCCACCCACTTTCCTCCAGAAAGACTAAATATCCTAAATTTTCCAAAACTTCACAGAACAGAGTCTCCAGCATCCTTGGCCTATATCTCCCTATGACCTCATAGCCAATCCACCACCCACCAGCTTTTCAATTCCACTGCCTACTCAGTCTTAGCTCTGAACTGTCTCTAATCCACTTGACAGGAACCACATGAGCTCTGAGAAACCATCAGCTTTTCAATTTTAAGAGTTTCACAAATCTCTGAGATTAAAATTTACCATGCTCATGTGCTTTCAGTTCTGCACCCTCCAAGTTCAACGAGGCTGAGTTCCCATTGACTCACTGGACTCCAGCTCCATCCCCCAGATGCTCCTGCCTGCCACAAAGCCTCTGTGAGAGTTTGTATATGCTCAGCCCAGGGGGTGGCACTATTAGAGGGTATGGCCCTGTTGGAGTAGATGTGGCCTTGTTGGAGTAGGTGTGTCACTGTGGTAATGGGCTTTAAGACTCTCATCTTAGCTCCCTGAAAGCCAGTATTTGCTAGCAGGTTTCAGATAAAGATGTAGCACTCTCAGCTCCTCCTGTACCATGCCTGCCTAGATGCTGCCATGCTTCCATCTTGATGATAATGGACTGAACCTCTGAACTTGTAAGCCAGCCCCAATGAAATGTTGTCCTTATAACAGTTGTCTTGGTCATGGTGTCTGTTCACAGCAGTAAAACCCAAACTAAGACAGAAGTTGGTACCAGGAACTGGGATATTGCTGTGATAGGTCTGACCATGCTTTTGTTTGGAACAATGTGGATTTGGAAAACAGTGGAATGCTTTAAATGAGTCTTAATGGGCTATCCTAGAGGAATATGGAAGACTTTGTGGAGAATTTCAGTATGTGGCCTAGAGACTGTTTTTGTGGTATTTGGTGAAGAATGTGGCTATTTTTTCCCCTTGTCTGAAAAATCTGCCCGAGGCGAACATGAAGAAGCTCAGATTAATTACATTGACAAAGGAAATCTCAGAAATTCCCATCATAGAATTTGTTCTCTGATTAAGTCTCATGAAGAACATTTTAAACAAGGGTAGCAAGGTGAGAAAGAAAAACTATAAAATATACAGTTCGAGTATTGAAAGGGTACCAGGAAGTGAAATGGAGCTAAACCCTGTGTTCAAGGAGATAACAAATTAAGAGTGTGGGACTTTGGGGCAAGATCCTACCTAGGAAGTATAGATCCAGGTATGGTAGTATACACCTTTAATTCTAGGAGATAAAGCCAAGCAGATCTCTGAGTTCAAGGCCAGCCTGAGAGAGAGAAAGTTCTAGGTGAAGAAAAGCTTAAATCCAGGCATGGTGGTACACACCTTTAATCCCAGGAGACAGGCTTGCAGATCTCTGAGTTCAAGGTCAATCTACATAGCAAGATCCAGAACAGCCAAGTTTAGGCAGTGGAGGTGGAAAAGAGGAAGATTGTGATATTGTAATAGAACCAGGGGAGCCATGTTCCAGCTCCTGCAAGGAGCAGAACTCGACAGCTTCAGCCATGTGCCTTTGGCTTTATGATCAAGAGGAGAAGGAGACTACTGGGACAATTGATGCTGGTTAGCTGGAGCTAAGAAATTAGTGATGATTAAGAAGAGACCAGCATCACTGAGGTAAAGTCTTCTGGGAAGTGTTTTCTGAGGGCACAAAGAAGCTGTGTTCCAGAGATAGCCAAGGTTGGACCTGTGCTGCAGCTGTACTTGGTAATGTGTAAGAGTCACCCAGGTGGTACTGGTTTTGAAGGTGTGAAGGGGTCATGAAGAGCAGCTGAGGCTCAGCACTGTGAGAGGTCATGGAAGGCCATTGGTGAAGGTGCAGCCTCAGTTGCCATTGAAGGCCCAGAACTGAAGGGGTCATGCAAAGGATTTGAGACTTGGCACCATGAAGAGAGTCTATGAGAGGCTATTGGTGAAACCTAATTGCTAGGTACGACCTCAGCTTATTGGAGATGCCAGTACCATGGATAATCATCAAGAACAGAAACAGAAGTATAGTGTACCAACCTGAACTTAGAGTGCTACAGAGGGCAGAGCTACAGAAGTGATGCCAGCCCTTTGGAGGAGCCCAGAAGATCATGTGTGGATCCCAGACATTAAAACAAGAAGCTGTAACATTGAAGTTGCCTTGGAGACCCCAAGATGTTCAAGATGCCAGAGCCATGGTCTATCTGCTGAGGAAAGCTGCTAACAAGGAGTAGAACCAGCCCGGCTGAAAGAAATTTATTACAGTCAACAAAGATGAAAAAGGAGCTGGAGATCTGAAGACCTCTTTGCTATTAGACATGGAGATGCAGAGTTTGGATTTTGCCCAGCTGGTTTCCTGTCTTGCTTTGGGGATTAAATGATTGAATAAATCTCAGAAGAGACTTTGAACTTTGAACTTTTAACATTGTTGAGACCACTAGAGACTACAGGGACTTTTGAAGTTGGACTAAATATATTTTGCATTATGCTATGTTTAGGTATGACCTTCATAGACTCATGTTTGAACAAGCCTATAGGGACCAGGGAGTGGAATGTGATGATTTGCATATGCTTAGCCCAAGGAGTGGCACAGTTAGAAGGCGTGGCCCTGTTGGAGTAGGTGTGGCTTTGTTGGAGTAGATGTGTGAGTATGTATATGGGCTTTAAGACCCTCATCTTAGCTGCCTGGAAGCCAGTCTTCTGCTAGCAGCCTTCAGATGAAGATGTAGAACTCTCAGCTTCTCCTGCACCATGCCTGCCTGGACACTGCCATGCTCGTGCCTTGATAAAAATGGACTGAACTTCTGGACTTGTAAGCCAGCCCCAATTAAATTTTGTCCTTGTAAGTGTTGCCTGGGTCATGGTATCTGTTCACAGCAGTAAAACCCTAACTAAGACATCCTCATGGAGCACTTTCCTCCCCCTCTCTTCTGCTTATTCCTGCCATTATTTGATGTTACTTGCTCTTGTGAACCTTTCCCCATATCTCATACACAGCATTCAGGTTCAGGTTTCCTGAGTGAGCATGGCTTTTACTTGTAACAATCTATTCTCCAACGTGTGAAAGCAGAGACCCATTCTGACCGTTGCTCAATGTTCTAGTTCCTTTTCTGTTTCTGTGATAAAAATGCCTGGACCAAAATCATCCTTGGGACGGAAAGGATTTATTTGGTTCCTACTTTGAGGTCACAAATCAAAAGTCCATCATGTAAGAAAGATGGGGCAGGAATTCAAGCAGGAACAAAGTGAGAAACCGAAGAGGAGCAAGTGCTGCTTGCTGGCATCTTCACAGGCTGTGCTTAGCTAGATTTTGTATGCAATCATCAAGACAATCCGCACCGATATTTCTACAGATATTCTGGTCAAGAGGAATCCTTAATAGAAATAAGTCAGACTGTGAGAAGTTGACAGTTAAAGGTGACTAGAACATTGAGTATCCCCCACTTGCTAAGTGACTAAGCCAATGAAACGATTTTGTTTTAGTTTGTTTTATTTATATAAAGATTTGTTATAGAATTAAAGGAAATTAAGATTTCAATATATCCAAAGTGTTTAAATGTGGTTTTTCAAGCACAGTTTTAAGTATCAGCATTTTTAAATGCCCTCTCTCTAATTATCCTCCCAGGGACTGCTGTTCACAATCTTGTAAGCAAATGTTACCAGCTAGAAAAAAATGCATGTAACCTAATCTGCAATAGAGTACCTTCATTTTATCTAAATGCACATATTTTTCCCTTTAGGTTGGTGATTATAACTGTTATAGAATTGAGTTTGCCTACTTCTTAAACTAAAATAGTTCTCAAATGTTTTATTCTTAGGGCTCCTTTATATACTAAAAGATTATTGAAGAATTCAATAGCTTTTTTTGTGCAGTTAATGTCTGTAGACACCATAACCGTAACAAATGTTAAATTTAAAACATGTCTATCTCTTATTTTAAAATAATAAAAGGCATAGTATACATTAACCTAAATAGCATGTTTTGTGAAAATAGCCGTTGTTTCTAAAGCAAAATATAATTGGAAGTCATCTGGGTTCTCATATCGGTTCCTTTATTTCACCTACTGTGGTATGTTGTTTGATCGAAACATATAAAGAGAACTCTGCCTCTTGCAGATTTATAGTTACAAAAAGAAGAGTGTTTTAATGCCTTTTTAGGTAGTCATGATGCTATCTCAGAGCTTGACAATCAGGGGCTTTGGGATCTTCATCACAATGTGGAAGGTACATTGTATCAGCAAACCTCTCACTCTGTTGGTTAAGCTCATTGGCACCTCCTGTCTTTGCCTGTGACTTTTACCCTAAGGATATCTGGAACATTATGCATTCATCACCTGGAAAATACACATTCACTGAGCTAGGCAAAGTTTTGGTTTTTTGTTTTTTGTTTTTTTTTTTAATCATGAGTACATGAAAAGAAAGCACACGCACATGGATGCAGTGGCTACAATGACCAGAAGAGGGCATCAGATCTGCTGAAGCTGGAGGTACAGGAAGATGGGAACAGCAGAGGTAGGTGCTGGGAACTCTAGTTCTTTGCAAGAGCAATATGTGCTCTAACAGTTGGGGCTGTCTCTCCAGCACAAAGCTTCCCAATTTTGATAACTATATCCAAAAAGTAATGGACATTAAGATTACACTAACATGATCTGAAAACAGCATAAAATACTGAGAAATTGTTAAGCTCCGAGAGACAGAGATTAAAATCAAAATTTTAAACTTCGCTGGAAAATTTAGATTCTACCATTGAGTGCTTTTCCTGCTGTGGCAGGCCTTGTCAATTATCAGAAAAAATATGTTTGACATAGTCAAGTCTAAATAACTATAATTAGTTATATAATTTCAGTAAGAATAAGTGATGATTTATTTTAAAATGTCTAATGTAGCTGGGAACTTAAGTGAAACTGTACACTTTTTAAACAACCATCATTCTTCAATATATAGGAATATATATCAAAATTTAATAAAATTCATGGTTCTTCCCATTTTATCTGGGTATTCTTAAGTGGTTACAATGAGTCTGTGATGGTAAGGTAAATGGTGTTTAATGGCATAATAGTGTACTACTGCCTTGCTCTCTGCTCAAAATATACCTTAGCTATGGAATAGTTAGTAATGACATCCATAGAGGCAAAAAGGAAAATAATGTGTGCTGTAAAATGTGCTTGGAACACATGAAGGACTCAGAAAAATCTTGGGGTGCCCAGGGTCTGAGAATCTCAGGAATGCTGATTTATTGAAATTGCAATAGCACGATTTGATCCTCACAGCCTAATCTAACTCATAATTTTATTTCTTTGTTTCCATTACCTCGGGAGCAGTGTGTTGCCGTTTGGTACAATGAACAGGTTGATTACTCTGTTTTGGTCTCTTGCATCTCTGAAAAGACAGAAGTCATTTATAACATGCACTTGGTCACTGTCGACCACATGGCATGTTGAGTGACTCTCCTAGCAGCAAAGAACAGTTTAGTGATAATGGAGAGACAATCTCAGAAAGCAAGTTTTAAGAAGACTAAAAGTAAGCAGGTGCTTATGGAGGGGAAATGGATCTCCATTCATTAATTTAAAAAGTAACTCTTCAGTCAAGATGCCTTTTTATCTGTGCACTTATTTCATGGTGTATCTTGCTTCTAAGAGATTACAAAAATCCCTAAGATCTCACCTTTATCAAGGTCACAGGCAAAAATGTCAGATCTAGGCTTTTCAAAGGAATTGCCCAGCCCATGCTGAAAGCTACAGTAAGTAGTCTACTGATTCATCCCAGACATTTTTTAATTTGCTAACAAGCAGAGGCAGGAGCAAAGCATGCCAAAGGCCATTTAAGAATGGCTCTGCCAACAGGGCAGGTATACACCATGCAAGCTCATGTTCCTCCAATTCATGTTGGAACAAGACCTTGACATCCCACAAGGATGGGTTCTCTGAGTTATGACCATTGTCTGAGTACCAGAAGGGTTATCTAATTTACCCATCATTAGGAAGAAAGCGTGCAAGAGAACATGGTTTTCTGTGTTATAGGCACAGTCATAATGACCTCCTTTGGTCCTGTATTCCAACAACCAGTTATTTGGTCCTGGTACTAAATGGGCAAGTGCTAGTCCTTAGTTAATTTTACAAAGTTTTCTCATGTGCCCCATGTTTAAAGTTGGAGATGTGAAGTCATGGATTCATGTTAGGACCCTGCAGACTTCACCCTCAGACTTCTCAGTGTTGTAACCCTCTGAACTATTTTCTGTAATAGACATGTTCCAGAAAGGCATGGATATCTGATCTGAAGCAACCTTACTGGAACAGATTGTAGATTCTTGAGCCTACAGAAAAGTCCCTTCAATTGGTCTGGCACAGGCTTCATGGTTATACATTGTATGTGTGTCTGCAGAGCCTCTATTTCCCTGTGTGCCACAGGCTTCAACTCCATGGACATGGCTGCCAAGTCCTGGATCATATGTGTCTGTTGTAGCACCATATCTGTGCCAGAATCAGGAAACTACTTTAGTGGGCATCATCAGGGCCTCCAGAGGTTAACAACCATCTCTTTTTACTTTCTCCACCAAAGCTGTCTCTCTTCATTGCCAAAGTGGAAAGATCTCTTTCATCTCCTCCATTTCACTAGTCTCTATACGCCATCACATGACATAACAGTTACTTCATTGGTAAGTATATTGATCAGAGTCTTTGTATATATGGGTTGTCTCATTTTTCTTAATTATTCAATAGTATAACCAAGAACAGTTGTGAGTCCTGTTGGCTGGAGAGGTCAGTGGGGCAGGCTTACCTTCCAGGCTGTCCAGCAAGTCTTGCCAAGCTGGAGTTACATAGCCATTAGAGCCCAGGTTCTCACTTCAGGCAAATCTGGCCATCTCTCTTCTCTGACTTCCCCTTAGTTCATCCCTCTCTGGCCAAGCTTATTGGGTGGGCCCTGTTTGGCTCCAAAGAAGCACTAAGTCCAGGTCCATTGAGACAGCTTGTCCTAAGGAGAAGAATTATGACTCTGATTTCCATTTTAAGCCATGAAAGCTGACTGTTACAGATGGAAGGGACTCTTGAGATTTTTTTTCCTAAGAAACAAATATCCATGAAAGGCTATGTGAGTACTTGGAATACACATTCTCTATAGCCATAAAGACAAAAAACAGACATAGCAAAGGAGTGCAGCAAAGGAAGGAGTTATCTGTAGAAGGTGGTTGCTGTGCCTTTTCTTGTTGTAAGAGAAAGTAAACTAAGTAAACTCATTTTCACAGGGCTACATAAGTTTGGTTTTATTTTAAATGTAAAAAAAAAAATGGCTGGTAAACATGTGAGTTTTGCCCAAGTAATACCATATAGCAATATATTGATCTTTATCTGAGCAAGATAATCAGACAACATTGTTAAAATATATGAATGCGGGTATGCAGGCAACTTTTTTATGGGGTAGCTCTAATACTAAGTCCCAGCCTCTCCAGATCACAGGAAGCTTATCTACGTACAAAACTAATGTACTTGAATTCCTTTTTACCAAAGATGCCACTATTGCCTCCCCTGACCCATTCTTTATTTCATTGATCATGAGTGTAACATTCATTTAACAATGTCTAAGAAAATTCCCTAGAGAATACACAGTAGGCATGGAGGGTGTTTGACACCTTGCCTGGCTCTCTTGCTGATGTCCATCAGGTCAATGAGTGTAAATATCCATCCCAAACTGAAGGTTGTCTAAAGAGACATTTGTGCTGTGACAGTAGTAAAGCCATGGTGCCCACTGGAATTTTTATATCTTGGGCTGAGTAAAGGAAAAGGATGAAGTTTGTTGCCAGCCAGAAAAAGAAATTTCAGATGGTTCTGGCACTTTCCAGAGCACCATTTTGAAGATAGTAGAGGAGCCATACCTTTGACCAGTACTGCTGAGTCATACAGACCTCTTGTTTTATATTTAAACCTAAATCTAATGTCAGATCCTGAAAATGGATGGGGATGGGAATCATTGATCTTGTGATCCTCTTCCCATTGTAACCATATTGAGTTCATCTCCTTCCTCTGATTCTCACCATTGCCTCTACATGGCTGATTATGATGTTGTTTTTAATTGTTGACCTGACTTTTGCCTCTAGATGGCTGATTATGATGGTTAGTTTTAACTGTTGACTTGACACAATCCAGAATCATCTGGGAAGAGAGTCTCAAAAGAAGGTCTAGATCAGCTTGGCTTCTAGGAGTTGAAGGAAAGAGGTTTTTTTGTTTGTTTTTTGTTTTTTCCTGGTAATTGATGTGGGAGGAGCCCACTCACTGTGGATGACAGAAAAGAAACAAGAAAGTTGGTTGAGTGTGCACACATTAATCCATTACTTCCCATAGTAGACAGTAGTTGAAATGTGACCAGTTCACTCAAGCCACCACTGCTGTGACATACCTGCCAAGATGGACTGTAACTGTAACCATAAGCCAATAAACCCTTTCTCCTTGAAGTTGCTTCTGTCAACATGTTGTCATAGCATTAGGGGAAAAAACAACAACAAAGATGCTTACCTTAGCATGCTAAAGTTGCCAAGACGAAGCTTCAACCCCAACAGCTCCAGTAATACCAGGACTGACCTTCTAGAATCAAGGGTTGCAAACGCCAGAACCAAGGGAACAACCCTGACTCGGCAGATCTCTGCTGAAATCCCCACAAGCCAAATGTTTTCTCTAGAATTCTTCTAGATTTCAGAGCTCAGTCTGAAGGAACAGAGAGGATATAAGGCATATATACAGTTCAAAAAGTATTGAAGATAAAGTCTAGAATAAAAATAAATCCATCCCCTTCACCCAAGGGGCAGAAATCTCAGACTGTTTACTAGGACTTTAGTGTTCCCTTAGAGAAACTAAAGATGTTCTGACCCCTGTGGTTATGTAACCCTCAGATGAAATTATTCCAAAGAAATCATATACCTTTGGGCACAAGAGAAGGGACACCTAAGGTTAGTGGCATAAGATCTGGAAGTTGGGAGTGGTTGTATAAAAGTGCCAAAGAACCACAAAATGCTGTGTACAACAAGATGGACCTTGAGGACTGTCAATACTTAGGCTGGTATATAATTCACATCAAAACTTAATGGTGATAGAAACACATCAGGCCAAAAGGCCTAAGCAAGTAAATGAAACTTATCCAGAACAGACTTTGTTTTTGATAAAGTCAGGCAGGGCTTTAAGAAAATACTATCATAGTGAAAATAATTTTGTTAAGTGTATAATACATGATTTATTTTATGTTGTACCCTATTTACTGAAGCTTTTGGGATATGCTATTCAGTCTTAAGATGACTGTTTACCCCATTTTTAATGACTCCATACATAACCCAAAATGTGTAAATTCAATCTATCTTGTTATAAATATAAAACAGCTGCCTTAGTTTTCCCATTAAATCTGATTTCCATTAAGGAAAACAATTCTGAGAGTGCATTTTCTAACAAATTTTGCTGATTGACCTCAACATTCTGTTTATAATGTATAACCCTGCAGGGGAAAATAGCATAGAAACTGGGTAATTTCCTTAATTCACAAAATCTTTGTTATTTCCCATGGAGTGAATGTCTCACATCTGGAAAAGCTCATGCAGTTAACTAGTATGGCCAAGTAAACTATGCCTTGAGGAATTTTAAAGATATACCCTTTTTCATTGTTGGTTGTTGTATCTTAATGGAGAAATTTGGTGTGTATGTGTATGTGTGTGTGTGTGTGTGTGTGTGTGTGTGTGTGTATGTGTGTGTGTGTGTGAAAGAAGAGGGCAGAACTCAGTGTGGCATTTCCTAGGTTTTAAAAGGATACTTGGGTATCCTGAACCCTCTGCCACAAAGTAGAACTGTACCAAAACAATTCCAGAAAGGTCAGTGTCAGAAAAGCTTAGGCAAGAAGCTCTATGCCACCATTCATCTTTGGTCCTTGAGGGGTTTTCCAGCTATGAAAGCCTCCTTTGTTCAGAACCTCTGTCCTCCCTGGTAAGCCTCTGATTTTTTTTTTTTTTCTTTCTCTGAGCATGGCCTTGGCAGCCCCAAGCAGGTGCCTGTTGCTTGTCCAGTCCTACAACTGCGCAGTGTTCATTGCTAAGGGAACTCATCTTGTCTCATTGCGAGTATGTTAGAACTGAGGGGTCACCAAAGAGAAGGGAAAGTAACTGCCTTTCCTCAGTAACAGGAGCCACAGCGTGCAGTCAGTTCACTCACAGCAAGACTGGGGTTGCTCTTTATTGGAGAAACTATTCTACATCACACCTGACCCCCAGCCTTTCATGAGCTCAACAGCAAAGTCTGGCAGGGGCCAGAACTGCTGCACACTCAGTCTTGGGGCTGGAATGTGCGGCAGGGGTGGCCATGTATCTCGTCACAATTACTCCTGGCCTCCTGTTATTAATCTTGCAACACAGTGTTTATTTCTTAATTAATAGCCACTACAATCTAAGTAGTTTGTGGGGGAAGGCACATGTGTATATGCCTACATGAGTCTATAGAAGCCAGAGGTCAACCTCAGGTGTCATTCCAATGCTGCCATCCATCCTATTTGGGGGTTTGTTTTGTTTTGTTCTGTTTTGTTTTGTTTGGTTTGGTTTTGTTTTGTTTAAGACTGGGTCTTTCATTGGTCTGTAGCTCAGCAAGGCTAGACTGACTGGCAAGAACTTTTACTGACTAGGATACCTCCCAAGCACTGTAGTTTTATAAATTGTTTGGCTGATCACTCTTTATACTGAAACATTCCAGAAAGACAAAAACTATAGTATTGAGTGATAAGCATATGTATGTATGTATATGTATATATACATATGTATATATATATATATATATACACACATCAGATATTTACTGATGTTACATATATAATCTATTACCTATCCATCTTTCAAATATTATCTACCCATCTATTTATCTATGAATCTAGTTATCTAACTATAATTGAACAGTCATCATTATACATATCTCATAGCATTTACTCACATTATATCTATCAATCCAGCTACAACCTATTTATCTAACTAGCTATCATCTATCAACTCACCTATCTGCCTACCTGCCTGTTATCTCTGTCCATCTGCCATCCATCTTGATATCTGTAGAGAATGAAAGACTAAATGTAGAAACAAATACTTTCCTCAGGACCCATCTCTCCTCAACCCCATTGCTCTTCATCACCTGCCTAGTCAACTCTCTAGAGCCAGAACTCCCCATTCCCATTTCCCTGCATTGCCTACATCAATGGAATTGTTTTCAGAGTTCTTTGCTTAATTGACCTCTTTCTACACCCATCCAGAAGACATACAGTTTGCTTGTGTGCTTAATTTTGAGTATCTATGGACTCAAATGTCTGTTTGCAAAGCCAGACCGCAAACATTATGTTAATTGAGACATTATGGCAAGAGGATTTTCCTTTAGGGATGAGGTTTGTTTCCTGGGCCTCATAGGATGGTTGGTTGGTCCTGTTAGCCCAATCTTTTCCTTTTTCTTTGTACAAAATGAAGGGAAAGGGAGTCTGTTATGAAAGAAAAACAAGAGACCCTGAAGACAGGAAGGCATTAGATTGTTTTTGAAGTTGGAAGTGGGCTGAGAGCCACTGAATGGGCTCGTTTCTAAGTAAACGGCATAGGGAAGGAAAACTAAACTTAAAAGAAAACTCACAACTCAGGAAAGCAAGCCAAAGCCCTGGTGTGGGAAAGAAAGTTCCCAATACCTCATTATTAGAACGGTACACTAGACAGATAGCTTCGCAGTTAAGCTTTGCAAAGGACCACAGTCCAGGTGTTATCAACTATAGTGGGAGATCCACAATCCTCTGCAACTCCAGATCAAAGGGACCTAGCACCATTTTCCTGGCCTCTATGAATACCTGCATACGTGGCATACAAACATACACATAAATAAAATAAAAATAAAAAATTTAAAAGGAAGATACATGGTAAACATAAGTAAACTTTACATCTAACATTTGCAAGCATTGGTTTATACAGAGGTTCTGTATCATCCTATTTTTATTTGAAAACCACAATATACATGGAGTAGTGGAAAGGAGATTGGCCCCTGGAAAGGCCTTGAAAACTTCTGATGAAAGATAAAAGCTATCAATGAGAAGTTTGCTCTGGCACAACTTATGTATGACCCTGAGTACAATAACTTCACCTTTCAGAGCCTCTATTTCCTAGTTTATAAAATATGCTTCTGTTCCCAATTCAGAATGTAGATTAAAACACAAGTGTTACCATGCATATCAGACCTTATATATAAATCAGAATTATGTACAATGCATAATTATTATAACATTTTATAAGAAAATTATTAGAAAACCCATGTGCCAAGAATGTATTTAATAAATATTTCTCCAAATACTGGTGTTTGCTATGATTTTGTCATTTCAACATTGGGACATTTCATTATAAAAGTGAAAATGAGACCAATATGTATCAATGTTTAAATCCCTTTAACTATTCTCCATTGCATACCCTCAAGGATAAACCAAGCCAAAAGTATGATGCGCAGCCTAACTGATCTCATACAGTGTATAATGTATATACATGGCCTATATTATTAATATATTATTATTATTAAAATATAACTGCATCACATATATTGCTTTATATTTTTCACTAAACAATATCTCACAAGTGCCCCTCTGTCTTTGTATATGGCTTCATTAATCTCAATGGCTTTACAGTATTTCAGGAAATCATTTATTATCCCACATATCCTATCTTCTAAAGTCATAAGTGTGTTCTTGTGTGTGTGTGTGTGTGTGTGTGTGTGTGATATTGTGTTGTACATGCATGTGAGTGTAAGGGTGGGGATGCCCATGTTCATGTAAGCCTATGCAGAATATCAGATAGCTTTCTCTGTTGCTCTCTCTGTCTCTCTCTCTGTCTTTCTGTCTCTGTCTATGTCTCTGTCTGTCTCTCTCTCCCTCCCTCTCATTGTGTGTGTGTGTGTGTGTGTGTGTGTGTGTGTATGTGTGTGAGTTTATTGCCTTGAGACAGAGTCTCTCTCTGAACTAGAAGCTATTTCCGGTTGGCTAGCCAGCCAGAGAGCAACTAGGCTCTACTTGTCTCCTCCTTCCCTCACTCCAGGGATGGCATTGCAGGCTTATGTAGTCATGACTAGATTTTATATGTGGGTACTAGGGACTCATCCATTTCCCCTTAATAACATAATGTTTTGCTTTGCTTTGTTTCATGAAGCAGTAAGGGTTTCAACCCAGATCTGTCAACTCCATGTTTGCTAAACAACAACAACAGCAACAACAACAAAAAAAGGTCACAAAATCAAGGAGGTTCCATGTGGCAATGGCTTCAGAGAAGATCCTGAGATCCTACACTTAAGTATCATGACAGTGCCACCTACCCTCAACCTAGTGTGGTGTTTTCCTCAGTGCAACACAGGTATACAGTCATGCAGAAGAATCTGTGTCATGTTGTAGTCATTGTCTTTATGCTATAATTAGGAAGATACCAGCAAATTACTTTTAGGGGCCAGTGAAGTTTTAGCTCTTTGAGTTCTGTTAAGGGGTGTCTTAGGACTGGCTAGAACCACAGTGATTCTGTAAGAAGCAATGTGTTAAAGAGTAATCAAGTCCAGTTTTCTGAGGGTCAGCCAAACTGATTTCCAGAGAGGTTGTACCAGCTTGCATTCCCACCAGCAATGGAGGAGTGTTCCTCTTTCTCCACATCCTCGCCAACATATGCTGTCACCTGAGTTTTTGATCTTAGCCATTCTGACTGGTATGAGGTGGAATCTCAGGGTTGTTTTGATTTGCATTTCCCTGATGACTAAGGATGTTGAACATTTCTTTAGGTGCTTCTCGGCCATTCAAGTTTCCTCAGTTGAGAATTCTCTACCTGAGGACCCAGCTATTCCAATCCTGGGCATATAACCAGAAGATGCTCCAACATGTAATAAAAACACATGTTCCACTATGTTCATAGCAGCCATATTTATAATAGCCAGAAGCTGGAAACAACCCAGATGTCCCTCCACAGAGGAATGGATACAGAAAATGTGGTACATTTACACAATGGAATACTACTCAGCTATTAAAAACAATGACTTCATGAAATTCGTAGACAAATGGATGGATCTTGAAAACATCATTCTGAGCCAGGTAATGCAGTCACAAAAGAATGAACATGGTATGTACTCACTGTTAAATGGTTATTAACCTAAAAGTTTGAAATACCCAAGAGTCACTTCGCAGGAACAGTAGTACTGAGTACGAGGTCCCAGATGGAGGGCTTGGAGAAAGGACTGAAGGAGCTGAGGGAGTGTGCAGCCTCAGGGAGGAAGCAACACTGGCAACTGGCCTGACCCCCCATATTTCTGGAGACTGATCCACCAACTAAAGAATACACATGGAGGGACCCATAGTGCTGGCCACAAAGACTGCAGAGGAGGGTCTTGTTACCCATCAGGGGAAGGAGAGGCCCTTGGACCTGAGGGTGTTATATCCCCAAGTATAGGAGAATGTCAAGGAGGGAAGACGAGAGTGGGTGGGGGGTGGAGTGGGGAGGTGGGTTGCAGAATATCACCATAGAGGCAGGGGGAGGGCGGAGGGAATGGGGAGGGTCCAAAGGGGAGATCTGGAAAGGGGGAAACATTTGAAATGTAAATAAAATATGAAAATTAAAAAAAAAGAATAATCAAGTCAGAGCTAATCAAATCCTCGCCAAAGAACACTGTCATGAAAGCATGCTTCAGCTTAAAAGGAGAAGGGAGATTACCCAAGAGACTAGCTGGCTGCTTGAGTGATCTTGCCAGCCATTCAGGGGCTCAGTGAAAGCTTTCCCTTGCCATGTATACTTGAGCCTGTTAACTGACTCCAGTTATTCTATAAAACTCTGAGAAAAGCTATAAACAAGATAATCACCCAGTTTTTACTTGTTGGAAAGTGAAAAGGACACATACTGACAGAAGTCCAAGAAGATTCTTTTTTTGTAGCCCTTGGCTTGTCCTGGAACTCACTCTGTACACCACGCTGGCCTTGAACTCAGAAATCCACCTGCCTCTGTCTCTGCCTCCCAAGTGCTGGGATGAAAGGTGTCCGCAACCACTGCCCGGCAAGAAGATTCTTATGGGAAGAAGCCAGGGGACACTGGCCCTGGCCCTGCTTCTTCTGAGCTTGCAGGCAACACCCCTTAGGTGCAATCTTATTCCCAGAGTGATAAACACCAAACCAAAAGAAACTTGTGCAGGAAAGGGTTTGTTTCATCTGACAGCTTACAGTCTCCGATGAAGGGAAGTCAGGGCAGGAACTCAAGGCAGGAACAGAAACAGAGACCATGGAGAAACATTGCTTACTACCCTATTCTCTGTGGCTTGCTCAGCTCACTTTTCTTATACAACCCAGAACCACCTGCCCTGGGGTGGCATCACCCCACATCAATCACCAAGGAAGAAAATGCTTCACAGACTTACCTACAGTCCCACCTGATAGAGGCAGTTCTTCAGCAGAGGTTCCCTCTTCTCAAATAACAGAGCTTGTGTCAAGTTAATATAACAACAAACAACTAACCAAAACAGGCTGTCAGGCTGTGTAACCTGATCTGAAAGCCTGAGATAGGATGAGCATAAAGATTCTATCCCAGGTGAATGATGCCTACCTGGACGGTCAGAACATGTCATCCTGGGTGGTCTGGCTTCCAGACTCCCCAGACTGCTTGACACACAGGCTTCAGTCAACTGTACACTCCTGTTTGGCTCCTGAAATTGGCATGCTTTGACTGCCGCTGTGGTCTTGGGCTACCAAGTGATCCTATTCTGCAATTCCACAGGTACCGCTTCCACGTTCCCTGCAATTTGCAAGGACAGCCTCTTGGTTTCCATGTGTTGTCTTAAAAACACATTCTCAGATGCCAAACAAACATAGAACAGCTCCCTATCCCCATGGTTTGTTCATGCAACCACTTATTCATTTAGCAATAAATGCTTGTTGGATGCTTACCATGAAGAGAAAGGCAGGGGAAAAAACGGGTAAAGCAAGATGACCTATTTGACCTACATACGTATTTAGAGGAAATTGATTTAAGTCTCTGTGTTTGATTCTTACCCTCTCCAACTCTCATTCTATAATTAATCTGATAATTCTTACCAATTGGCCATCTGGAGAATGTACTTGAGCTTCACAAGCTTTACAATTCTAATCTCTAAAGACCAACCGCCTCACAGTATTGTCTGTGGCTTATAATTCTGTCTGCAGCATGTGGCATGACGTGAAAACATTGTTTGTTAGTAGCACCAACAACTTCATGCTTCCTACTGGATGTCGCCCAACTATCCCAAACTATATTTATAAAAAGTAGAAATTTACTGAAAAGAGAACTAGAGCTAGCTTTAACTTTCAACTTGATGCGCCAGCCTTGAGTCATCTAAAAGGAAAACATCCTATTGAGGAACTGCTGCGATCAGATTAGCCTGTGGTTATGTTTATAAATGATTGTCTCCATTGTTAATTGATACAGGAAGACCCAGCCCACTGTGGGCATCACCCACAGTAGAATGGGTCCTCCCTTATCAATCACCAAGGGAGAAAGTGCCTCTCAGAGTTTCCTACAAGCCTATCTGATAGAGGCAATTCCTCAGCAGAGGTTTTTCTCTTCTCAAATGACAGAGCTTGTGTCAAGTTGATGCAACAACAAACTACTAACCAATTCGGTCAGGTGGTCCTGGGCTGTGTATAAAAGGCTGGCTAAGCGCAGAGACAAAATCCTCTATGGTTTCTGCTTCAAGCTCTTATTTGAATTTCTGCCCTGACTTCCCTCAGGGATGCATCTGAAAGCAAAACCAATCCTTTCCTCTCCTTCATTGCTTTTGGTCAGAGTGTTTCCTCGCAGCAACAGAAAGAATAGAGTTACCACAATGTCTGTACTATTGGATCCTTATTTTTTGTTTGTTCTGTTTTGGTGGGGTTTTGTTTGCTTGTTTGTTGTGGGGTCAATTCTGGATTTTAAAACATCAGAACAAGTACAGTACTAGTGTGCCAGTGACTGACTTCTCTTATAAACTTGTTCCCTACAAGGAAGATCTGTCAAGATCAGTGTAAGCTGGCTTGTACCTTTCCTTCACTGCAGAGATTCCATCTCTATGAGCAAACACTATTGATGGGCCCATTGGTTGTGCTCAGCTTATAATGGGGATGCCTAGGCAGTGTGGTGGCACATACCTGGAATGCAGATACTCATTACAGCATTAGCTGTAGGGCAACCTGAACATAGTAAAACTCTCTTAAAAACCTAAGGAAAGTGAACCCTTTATGTAAATACATTCAAAGTCATTTTCATGGCCAACAACACTTTAAAAAATGTTTAATGTCCCTTTAATATATTTTAGGCTCCTAAATAAACAGTTCATAGTAACCTTTTCCTGAAAGTTTCAAAGCAATTCCATGAAGTGGGCGGGGCTTCACTTCACAGAGGAAGGAAGTGCCGTTTGGGGGAGGGTCTAGTTTATCTGGGTCCTTGATGAGCAGAGGGCATGAATTTCAAAGCCAGATCAGTGTGAACTTTGTAAACAGATGGAGATGATCAAGGTTTCACTGCCTTTTCTATTGTGAAGAACAGAGCTTTTGATGTTGACTCAACAAAACAAACAAGGTACTTTGCAGAGCAAAATGTTAAATACGTATTACTACCCCATTTTTGAACCTTTCTCACGAATCGTCTCCCTTCTCAAGACTCCAGAATCCCATATTGAAATCAAATCTCCTTTGCGGCCTTCACATAAACACTTGGCTAGCCTTCCCTCAGAGGACTTCAGAAGATCTTACTTTCATGTTGTACTTTTGCTCATCCCTGGTTTGATCCTTAGGGATTGATATCCTCCACTGAATTATGCAAACAGCATGTCAAACTTTGGCAACTAAATATAAAATGGAACGTTTCTACTTCCTACCATCTGTCCTGACTAAAGACAAGAGAAGTTCGTTTCTGAGATGTACGTGCTGACTAACTAGAAAACAAAATATTTTGAATGTTATCTCATTGCCATCAACATGCTCTTGTATTAATTTTAAATACAGGTCTTGATTAATTGAAATTATGAATGGATAGCTCCTTCTGGGTATCCTAACAAAGACTACATTTCAATATACACCTCATGAAAGAATTTAGTGATATAGAGAACATGCAACCATGACTCTATTCTGAAAAGTTGTTGAGCAGCCACTTAAATGCTTCATATCACAGGCTTATTAGGATGGAGGATACAACATTTTGATTTCTAACCATGCAATTTCCCTAGTAATATTCAAGTGTTTCCAAACATCTGCTTCCATTTATCTCTTTATTTTTCTCAGATTCCTTCTGAGCTCATTGGGTGATTGGATGACCTTGACATTACAGTCGAGCCTTAAATCAAAACATTTTACATTCTACATATTTTTTTTCCAAAGAAGGTTCAGAGTTATTATCCAAGCAATTACAGATTCCATTTCCGGGACTTCTTATCTTTTTTTTTTTTTCCACATCATAAATAACTGGAATTTTATGTTGGCAAGAAAAGTTTTATTATACATTTTTTTTTTTTTTTTTTGCACTTTTGGGGATTGAACTCATGGCCCTGTGCCATGCTTAGCGATCACTGTACCACATCCCAGCTCATCTATAGCACATTTTGTGAGGAAGCATGATTAAGAAATTGCATATGACTTTTGATTATTTATATAACTCAGTTGATCTTCTCTTTTAACTATAAAGCTAGGCAGAAAACTGACCATGCTGAATTTCGAATGTAAACAAGTAAAATCTGGTCTTAAGTGACTCGAAGGGAACTGGCAAGTTTGAATATAGTCCAACAGCTCTAAAAATAGTGAATTCTGGTTGCATGTGTGGAAGGGAACAAACCTCAGAGATCTCACAAAGGTATGCTACAGGAGGAACACACATGCTTCTAAATGAGGGATCTCACACTGTTGGTCTTTCAGACTATTGTCCCTAAAGAAGCTCAATGATTTATCCAAGGTCACATACATGGATTTCTGCCAAAGTGAGCTTTCCTGTTTTCCTGATTACTATGTCTGAGAACTGAGAGTGTGACTCATTCACTTCTAAGCCCTGGAGGGACACGGTTACACAATTTTCCGCAGGTATTTTGGCAGTACCAAGGGCATTTGAATCAGGACACATCTCTGTTTCCTTCTGAAGAGAGAATACACGTGTTCCAGCCAGGGATAACACACACACACACACACACACACACCACTGCCCCAGAAACTTTCACGGCAAGATGACTATCTTTTTGTGACTGGAAACTCTACAATTTAGCATCAGATAGTATTTATTGAATACCTTTTAGGCATCAGAGCGATCTGCTATAAAGGACTGCCTTCCCTTACCTGATCTTGCTCTATGACTAATTAGCCCAAAGACTTTGGACAAAACTTTGAGTCAGGTTCACTTCTTGGTAACTGGGAGAAAGTTACCCCGCCCTTCTTATCATCTGAAGTTATTGTGTAAGTTGAGTGAACTAGCACATGGGGATAAAAGCTACTAAAATGACTGTTGAACTATATGGACATAGAGAAAATAGCTTAATCATAGATGGCATGTGGTGCCAGACACATGTCTACAAATGAAACATATAAATCCTACTAAGATACAGCTGAAAAATCAGACACTATCCCAGCATCTCCTCTCATACTTTCTATGGATAAACACTAGTCTGGGTTTTAATAATATAAACAGGTTTCACATTATATGTAAGTGTCATGCTTTTTTAAAAAAATTGTACTCAGAATAATATTTATGAATTTCTTTCATGTTGTTGTATGCTGAAGGGTGGGGATCTTCATTTTTGTTGTCCTATTAATTACACAGTAATTAACTGTATGAACAGAGAACGTTTTTTTTTACTGTTCTACTGTTGAAAGATCTTTGGTTACTTTCCAATTTGATCTTTTTGCAGTTACTTACTTCTGCTGAGTCTATACTGGAAACCAAGTTGCTGACTCTGCAGGCATCTGCACATCCAACCAGTGAGATATGCCACTTGGTCTTCCAATATGGTGACTACAATTTGCTTATCTAGTAAGAATATCTGATGAATATCTGTGCTCGAGGTATTTTACTACCACTTTTTATTTTAATTTAGTTGAATAAAATATTCCTTAATAAACTTATCAGCACAAGTTCGGAAGAGCAAATCTTTCTTACCTCAAGTTCTCCACAGTCACATGCGATATTGGAGTTCCTTGATATGTGATGACTCTTGGCATTTCACTCTTTGATTATAGTACACAAGGCTTCCAGAGCTATGAAAATTGACTGGAGTTAAGTCTATACGGATACATCTATGTTTATCTTACTATATAGAAAAAGAGAACCCCAATTTTGCCTAAATCTATGTGCAACTAGAATGTATATGTTTTAGCCAAACTATGATGATACATTTCTATAATCCCAACACTTTGAAGGCTGAGGCAGGAAGATTATGAGTTTCAAACCAGTCTGGAATACACAATGAAACCATGCACACACAACACACACACACACACACACACACACACACACACACACAGTGTATTTCTCAAATGACATAATGTCCTGGCAATGGCTGTTTAAGGAATATAATTTAAAGAAATAACAACCAGCCTGATATTTCAAAATTAAGATCTGTGACTTAAAAAACTTCTGTACTGTGTTCTTTCAGCCTGAAGAAAGGGTAGAGACCCCTCAGCCTAATCTCACACCTTACAGGTAAGGACACTAAAGCCCCAAACAGATAGGCCATACTGTGTTACTAGAGTGGTTGAGTATGAAAATGAAAACCAGAAGTCAAGCCTTTAGAAGCTTCCTCGAACCTCTTCACATCTTCCCTTCTTCACAGTAGCCAAGGTTTCCTGAAGAGCCGTTGAGGATGCTGGTATATATGGAATGACCACAGAGGAAACCTAAAATGGATGGAGCAAAGGAGGGAACGCCTGAGGGGTGAAGTCCAGGATTAGAGCAGCCACTGGGAGAATTGTACGAGGGGAAAAGTAGCAGAGGCATTGTACTTAGTTATCCCCCGCCCAGCCCCTGAATGACCACAGGCTCACATTCAGACAGGAAGACCATGTGAGAACAGCCCCTACCACTCATCTCCAGCCACACAGTCCTTCTGAAAACTTCCACTCAAGTCTCCTTCTCCTTCATTCCATGGGGTTAGTGCTACTCCAGTCTTCTCCCAGTATATCTCTACACATCCTTCGGACTATTGCATTTTCTGACACTAGGTTGCTTCAATAACCACTGGTTCTTATGTGTTTGGCATGCAATTGGTTGTCAGTAAATATAAATGAATGGCCACGCTATCCAGTGCTGTCCTGACATAAGAGTAAAGGTGAAATCATTACCGTAGTAAACTCATTTAGTTTATGGTACTATTTTTTGATGGGGTGGTGGAGATGAGGGGAAAAAAGTTGTCAATGCTGTTTTTTAAGTAAGTTAGAAACTTTCCCCAAGTATAAGTTTTAATATGCTCCATTGAGAGCCATCAGAATGGAGTAACTGTTGCCCACTCTGGCTACATGTGAGAAAGTTTATTAAAAGAAATGAGTCTTAGCGGTATGTAGTGGTGCATACCTTTAATCCCAGCACTCAGAAGGCAGAGGCAGGCAAATCTCTGTGAGTTCCAGGACAGCCTGGTCTACATAGTGAGTTCCAGGCTAGCCAGGACTATAGAGAGAAAGCCTGTCTCAAAAACCAAAAAGAAAAAAAACAAAAACAAAAGAGCAAACAGTGAAAAAACAAAACCAAAAATCAAAAACAAACAAACAAACAAAAAAACCCAAAAAAAACAAAAAACAAAAAAAAGAAAGGAAGAAAGAAAAGAAAAAATGAATCTTAATTTATAATCAAAGGACAATTTAAACATTTTTAATTTTTAAACTAATTAGAGAATTGTATGACAGTTCTAGAAAGGTGTCTTAAAACCTATCGAAACTGGGTGAGATCAGGCCCTTTATCATAGCAAAGCCTAGAGGTCTTTTGCTTCTGTTTTCTGCATTCCACTTCTTACCAGCATGACCTATCACCAGTAAAAACAAATAAAGGGAGGGAAGGAGCCAACACAAATATCTCCCTTTATACTGTAGTCAAAAGACCAGAGAAAGGAGATAGTATTGCATATGGAGGACAACATAAAAGCAAGGGATTAGATGACCTCAGTGCTGTGGTTTTGCACAGGAGAGGAGGAATGTTGAAACCTAAGTGGGAAATTCCTGTCCTGGAGTACAAGCTTCAATTCTGCAATTATTAAGCCCAAAAATATAGCAAGGCATGATATTATCAAATACAGACTCACCCTAAGTGAGAACAGATAGAAAATCTCTCTAATCATGTATTTGCCCTTCCTCGGTTCTGTTTTAAATGCTTGTTTTGAAAGCTTGACTTTATCTCAACACAATTCATACTACTGAGGAACATTCGGAATGCAATGCAATTTCAAGTTTGCTGGGTGCCATTTCGTCTATGAGAAACCACAGCTGAACCCAGGAAATGGACACTATCTAAGAACACAAAACCCATGTTACTGTACCTGCTAGTTCTCAGTGGGTGACGGGCTATACCAGTCCACATCTGTTGTCACAACCTTGGATCTAACTTCAAGTCATCTCATTCCACTACTTTATGATAAATTATGGACTACAACTTCCATAAGCAAACTTCTACCCTTCTCACAATAAAGGGATTATCTATTTCACTGTACTATTTACAGATTTTTTTTTTTAACCATTCACTGTATGGAACCCCTCCCCCCCCATTTTCATGAAGTTCCTATCTTATCTGTCACTTCCAGGTTTTCCAGTGATGTTTTCTATATGTTGCTTTGTGGTAGGACTGCCCAATTAGCGGACCCACCATTGCACAGGTCAGTCATATGGTTAGTTATGATCTAATATACTTTCAATTTTCTATATTTCAGTTGTTACATCACAAAGTATACTTTTTAAAAACAACTCAAGGAGTTCTATGAACCATATATAAATACCCATCCTATGAAAAACATTAGGAAGAGATTTGAGACAGCTGACTTGTTAGCATGACAAAGGTTGCATCTTTCTGTGACATTCTATCTGGAGCTATGTATGCTAAGTAGGATGAGCCCTTCTTTACCAATAATTGATAAGTACCACTTTATAGCCACAGACTACAGCTGTAGCCATATTGGATTAAAGAATCAGCCTGTATCTTTCCACATTTTTTACTAAGCAACACCAAACAGGCCTGTTATCTTACAGAAGACAAGCAGAAGAAGCATAAGTTAACTGAGCAATGACTGTAACACTTCTACATACAAACTTGAAGATTTTCTGTTCTGCTCATACAGTCTTTTTGAATGGGATTTAGCTCATTTTTACCAACTAAAGCAATCTAACAAGTACACCTAATGTCCTAAAGAAACACCGACCAGCTTACGGTGGAAAGAGCTAATATGGTCTACAAAGTATAGTTCATTACATCAGAAGCTAAGGCAGGAACTCAAGTCAGGAACCTGGAGACAGGAATGAAGTTATGACAATAACTAACCAGAACTCCTACCACCCCCTTCTTTCTTCATTCCCAAGGCATATTCACAGTCATAGTTGACGGCCAAGTAGCTTCCTATCTTTAGTATAATGATACAAACTTAATAATCTCCTCTATTACCATGTTTTTATCATCTATAATTAGGCTTCAAAAATAACAATATTTTTTTAAGACTTTCTAACTTTAATATCAAATAATTAGTATCTTTTTAATAACATTTTAAATAATACTCTATATGTTAGGACGTTTACATCATTGTATAAAGAATGTGTGTCAAAGTCCAGAATGCTGCTTTTCTTACATCTAAGAACTGAGGAGAGTCTATTTAACATCCTAAGAGCTGAAAAGCAGGGTGAGTCTATTTTGTGCTTCACTTATGACTAAAATGGCTATCACCCCAATTGCTGGATCTTTTGTCTGAAGCTTTGGAATGCATTTTCCCCCTTACCGAAACCTCATCTTTAACACATCAGGAATTGGACCTGATTCTTATATTTGCTGCTGAGAACAGAGATGTTATACCAGGGATCACCACTGCTGACTCTTCAAGATTTTGTTGAGCTGAATGATGAATTTTAAATCTATCCAGATTCTAAGATTACCCAGTCCACTGGATTTTATCAGCACAGTGTATTCTGCTAAACAGTTAGTGAAAAGAAAAAAAAGAAATCAATGTGACTTGGTGCATCTCTTTGAGATTGTAAGGGAGGTTCTGGTGATTGGGGTGTATTGTCAAGAAGGCTTCCTAGAAGACCAGTATAATACACAGGCAAGTGTTCCTACTGGCCCTCTTATATGCCTTGCTCACATGTTTCAAAGGTAGAACCACGCAGAACAGAAATGGAAATTCGTCTCTGAATGTTGAGTGCTGAATACATTAGTCCTCTCTTCTTTAAAGTATGCCCAGCCTTAGCCACAGAAGAGTTAATCTTGCCTTAAAATGCAGGATAAAATTCTGAGAAAAATATGTGCAAAACAAAATTGAGATCATTCCTGAATAACCAAGTTAAGCTTCTTAAGACACTGAAAGCAAACTTTTATGTGTATTCTCTCTCTCTCTCTCTCTCTCTCTCTCTCTCTCTCTCTCTCTCTGTCTCTCTCTCTTTCTTTCTCTTTCTCTCTCAAATCCTCTCTCTTTCTCTTTGTACTAGTAGCAAAAATTAATATAAAATAAAAATCCAGGCCTTTAATGACTAAAAAGTAAATTCTAAATGTACATAGAGTGTCAGAATATACTGATGACACTCAAATAAAGAAGGCTCAGAAATTAATCAAATAGCTGTGTTATTTCCCCTCCATGAGTAGTCTCTGTGTGTGGGTGCTAATCAGTAGGGGAAAGGTATCTAAAATATCAGATAACCCAGCCAAGGTTTCCAATTCCTGCTCAAGACGAAAGAATGCTGTTTCCTAACTAAATGACACTCAACCCTAAGAATCCAACTACAAACACAGAGAATTTATAGGATGCAGATGGTCAAAATGCTCTCATGTTATCTGTTACTTGATAGCTCCTGGATCTTTTCAGCTAAGAAAAGCCAGCTTTGCTTGCATTGGATTTCCTCACAATAAAAAATAAATCCACCCTGTCCCCAGCCTCTGTAATCCATACACATTCACTCACAGCCTCTGACACCATCAAGTCTTACAGGAAACACTTCCTAAACAAAACCACATATTAAATTCTAGCTCTTTGTCATATATTGTGTTCTAGTTCCTTATTAACCACCACTGTTTGAGATGGGGGTCTAACTTTGCCTCTCCCATGCAGGGTTCTGATTTGGACTTTACCATGCTCTCTAGCACACTGAGGAACAGCCTTTACATGAGCTCAGGGAATCTGAGTCAGTTTAGAAAAATAGCTGAGGAAGACTCTTTCCTGGGTGGTACCCAGGCAGGCACCTTCTTCCCTGAACTTGGTTTCTCTTCTTAGACTGTGTGACATCTAACTCCTTCTCTGAAAGGAAACAGGTGCTATATGGAACACCAAAATGGTCACAGGAGTGGTAAAAGTCTCAGTTTAAAATTAAGGAAATTAGCCGGGCAGTGGTGGCGCACGACTTTAATCCCAGCGCTCGGGAGGCAGAGGCAGGCGGATTTCTGAGTTCGAGGCCAGAGTGAGTTCCAGGATAGCCAGGGCTACACAGAGAAACCCTGTCTCAAAAAATTCAAAAAAAAAAAAAAATTAATGAAATTTTGAGGGTTCAAGTTCTATTGAGGATGATGACCGGAGACTTTATTGCATGACCACAGCTGTTTTCTGCACAGTCCTTAGCCAATCCTGATCAAGAGAGTGCCCTACTAACTGATAGACATAGGTATCAGTCTTTGGCTGATTAATATTCTTTGTAAGTTGGAGCCATGGCACTGAATCAGGAAATCATGAACAGACTCTCCAGCTGAAGATGACAATGAAAATATCACCAGTGTTGAAATGCACAACAGTAAAGCAGACTGCCATGCTTTTCCTGGTAAGCAAGGAACAGAGGAAGTTCATGGGCTGCAAGTCCATGTCAGCTCCATCTTAACCAGTGCCAGAATCCCTGAGTTTGGTAGGCCCATTATTTGCATCACTCACACCAAACTTCAAGTGATGAGTTCTGCAGTAATTGTTTTCCACATTTTAGTTAGTGTCCTCACTGTGTAACTAAATGAATGTTGGCTAGGATATATAGAAAAGTCTATATAACAATATTCAGACACACCTTAAAAATGAGTTTTAGGAGTGGGTTTCATTCCATTTTTAACTTATAGCTCACATATGTTCTACAAATTCTGTACTCAACACAGTGCCAACTCCAAAGGACCTTCCAGGTAACTATGAGTTTTATATTTGTTAGTCATGTTAGTAATATAATGATGCCTAAATCATTACTCCTTGTGTTAATAGTTTATTCATGTCACAGGTTGAAATAACCAACCTATGAATGGAATCATAGAACTACTTCTTTAAGCCTGCCAGGAATATTTCAATTGGATCAAGCAAATGCTTTCAGTGGGTCAAGGAGCCCATGAGATTGGACATTGTGTCACAAGAAATCACAAGCATATCTCTGCTATGGTATCTGATTAGTCAGAACAATACATGTAATACAAAATTAAGTTCAGACTTTACATGGACACCCAAGGCAGGCCTTTACCTTTGTCCAGGGTTAAGTTTAGCCACAATTGCTGTTTCCTTCCATGTGATGGAATGGGCAATACCATGATGCTTCTGGCCCTCTCAGAACCCATTCACTTTTCCTGTGACAGCATACGTAAGCCACCTCTTTGAGATCAGTTCTGTTGGGTGTGTATTTGCCTTATTCTCTTGTCTTATATTTCAATTGAATTTGAACAAGAAATTTGAAAGGATTTGCTTTTGAATAGCCTAACATTTGGTACATTTCGGGAGAACTTTGAGAAAGAAGACAAATGCTCGGACCAGGTTAGTAAAATAAGCACTTTAAAGACTTTGAGGTGTTTAGGACTTATTAAATTTTTACATGTATGGGACAGATTTTTTTTTTTTACCTCAGTTGATTGTAAAGGCTTTTTCTTGGTTCATAAGGTATGTATGTATATATATATATATATATATATATATATATATATATATATATATATAAAATTTCTGTATCTTGGGAAAAGCCTTAAGCTTTAAGTTCTCTCATATTTTCATCCTGGTGAATAATTATAGCTACCCTATGGCTATTTATATATAGTTATTTTTAAATATGTGGAGGCTTTCTGTTTGCTTGTTTTATGACCTGTGACAGCCTAAAGCAAAATTTCATGGCCCAAGGCAAAAACATAGGTCTCAGGAAAACTGAAGGACTATTTGACTTGAACAGTATGGTAGCTGAGGGACTCTGAAAATCATGGACTCAGCCAAGGCACGCATGAGAATAACAGTTTCCAGCTATGTGAAGCTGAGGATAAACCTGGGCTTTAGAAGTCAGTCAATTTCAAGTGAAGGCTTGGCCACCCATCGGCTAAGTGATACCTTAAAACTTACTGCAAGTAGTTCAATCTATGCTGGTGGGCCTCAGGGCCACACGTGGTCAAGCTGAGACTATAGGAGGCTGACTTTTCTCTGGATTCCAAGCTCTTAACCATCTGTACTAACCTTCAGCAGCCACTGTTGGAAATGACCACAAACCCAGTAAGTTTATTCTCCTACAGTTACTAAGACTAAAAGTCCAAAATGCCACCTACTGGTCTGAAACCAAGGTTTGGGCACAGTTACATGCTTTCTGCTGCCTCTAAGGGAAAATCCATTTGCTGGCCTTGTCCAGCTTCTAGCAGCCATGTGCGTTCCTTGGCTTTTGGTCCCTCAGGTCCATCCCCAAATAATGGCACAACACTGTCACTCCCTCTTTTACTCAGACCTTCTGACTTTCCTTTCAGAAACTCCCCCATGATTGTAGTGTGCTTACTGAATGGTTTAGAAGATTGCCCCCATCTCAAAATATGTGATGGCATCTGCAAGGGCCTTTTTGCCTTGCAGGATTAGAACTTGGGTGTGTTGGACATACCTACCGTGCCAGCACATGCCCAGCCTCTCTCCTATGTGGACATTACATCTAGACACACAGTCTTAGACACATTCTCAGCTCCACAGTATGAGAATGTAATTTTTTAAAAAATAATTGCTTCAGAGTTTGTGGTTTGGCTTCTTTTCTAAAGTGGTAGGTGTGGCTCACCAGTTGGAAATAACAATCTTTAAAAATTTTGAACTACTTACATTCATAAGAAACCTGATGTAGAACAATGTGTTTTCTGTAGCCCCTCATGAACCACAGCCATCCAGGCTGTGGGGACTGAAGGTGTGGAAGGTCCGTAGACCAGCAACTTGTAGCTTATAAGTAAGAACAGCAGAACCACATTTCAGACTTTAATTTCTTCAGGTCTTATCTTCTTTAGCTTTAAAACTGTAAAGGGATTAAAGCTTAGATTTTAATTCTTCTGCAATGATTTTACAAGAGAAAAGAGTGATATAAAACTTTTAGGCTTATCCATAGAGTTGGCATTTTATTAACAAAGTTTCATTCTGAGTTTTGGCTTAATTTTGCTGCAGATTCTCTGAGACATTCGTTCTGTTGGACAGTTGTAACAGGAAAAATCTTGAAAAAGGACACTACAGAGAGAACATTTTGGGCTTTGGAGTTCATATAATTAGTACATTGTTTTAACCCATTTCAAGGCCTCCAGGCAAAAGGAAGGCCTCGTTCCTAAAGACAAAGACCTGCCCAAACCAGCCCTGCTGGGGAGTTGATCCAAGTGGCCTCAGAAAGGAAGCAGGCTGCAGCAATCCATCATTGAGAAGGCTCTGTGCTGTGGAGCTCTGAGAGCATCTTCTCCCTACAGCCTATCCAATGGGTACCCAGAGTTGTGGTCAACAGAAAATAAGCCCACTTTACAATACTATACTTGGCAGTTTAGAAGGTGATATTCTGAACTTCATCAGATGCATTCTTTGTCTTTTGCTTGAACACTAACTTGAATGGAAGCAGAAGTGTTAATCATGTGACTTTCATTCACTCCAATAACTGGAGAGAAGTTGTAGAAAGGGGTATTTTTTCTATGCTGTATGCTGTTATCTCAGTTATCCAAGGGACCTCTTTGTCCAATCACTCCTTGATGCCATATGCCTGTCATTAGGTACTCTAAGTTTACAATCTTGAGCTTTAAGGGGGAGACTTTGATTTTTCCCTAATATAAAGTCCTTTGGCAATCTGAAAACTTTCAGAAAATTGCTTTTCAAAATAACAGAATCTTTAAGACTGCAAAGTGAACCAACCAAATTGAAATATAGTTTTATAATGGTTGGAAAGGAAGTCTTTTAGATGTATACGAACCTTCATTGGTCCATTAATTAGATCTAGAATTTGTGCCATAAGCCATAATTTAAATATGCCAATGAGCACAAACAACATTTGACCTCCAGTTTCTGTGCAAGGATGTGGAAATTCCTGTGATGTTCATTAGTGAACAAAGTCAAAGACAACAAACACTATAGCTATGACGTGCTGGCCAATTTATACATGAAGAAAATGTCAAATGTCAGTTAAAGGCTTAGGAAAGTAAATATGTGTTTTTATATCCAAGTTCATGAGGGGTTTCGATGAAAATGGAACCCCGGGTTAAGAACCCTGGACATAGAGAGACTACCTACCATCTGCCAGGAAAAATTCAACCTTTAAATTTCCTTCACGCCATGTACTGATCAGAGCTTGATTCTAGTTCTTCCTATTTGGCAATCCCATCTTGCATCATTCCTCACTGTTAAACCACATTTGTCCACAGCAATGCACACTGCTGACACTAGAACACAAAGTATTTCAGTTTGCACAAAAGTAGTGGGTGTGATCCACTGCATCCCATCCTTGAGCCACCTCCTGTTGGAAACATTAACTTGGAAAACTTCCGACCATTTACTTTCATAAGAAACTTGATACTGAACAATGTCTTTTCTGGAGCCCTTACATGAACCATCTTGGCCTGTCATCCTCCAAGGTGGGGCCATGAAAATGCATTTATCCACTAAGCTTTAAATTACACATGGTTTTGTCAATATTTCTTGGTCTATATACAGTCTGAAAATGTGATGGTGTATCACCAGGTTGAGCAGATGTGGAGACCTAATGGGTTTTCAAAGAAATGCACCTTTAGTGAAAGAAAATATGACATTTATCTTTAGATCTCAGTTTGGGCTCTATAGGAAGACCTCAACAAACATCTGTGCAATGAATAACCAACGCACTACTCAAATGATGATCACAATGTTAGTGAAGGAAGCACGTATTGTAGAGCATAAAAGCTACTGGAGAAACAACAGCCCATTTTCAGTGCACTTGGCTTTGCATCTCAGAATATCTGTTTCCTTATTATTAGAAAATATAAAGACTTCTCCTTCAAAATGCTGCCCAGATAAATATAAAATGAGCAATCATTCCATGACTCTTTCCTTACAGAACACAAAGTGGAAATGTGCATCGGTACTGTCCATAGACAGAAGTCCTCCATCTGGGATCTGTTCCTCAATGGATCTTCATAGACACCTCCTGTTCTAGTCTTCCCTGCTATAAAGAGCAGATTTTCTCAGTAACTAATATTAACTAGCCTCTGTTCCTTCGTGTTACTTAATAGCTCAGAATTTATTTTTTTCCTGAAATAGATGAATTGTCTTTCAAACATAAAAGTAAAACCCAGGATATTTTGGGATGTATGGATATCTCAGATACCCTCCAGTGGAGACAGGCATGAGTTGGTTAAGTTTTTGAATGGTAATAAAATATAATTGCAATTTAGCAATACATTTAAAAAAAAAAAACCTTTAGATTGAAATCCACAAGTGAGCTGTTAATTTAAAGTTAAATTTAAATGTATGAAATATTAGAATGTACTACATGTCTGGTGAAGTAGTATTTAATAGTAGTATTTAATGAAAAATTCTGTTCCTCCCCTGATACCCCTCCGCTGTTTGCATTTTATTGAGATGAATATAAAATGCATTTCTTACTATGGATACTGATCAAAAACATTCTATAAATCAACCATGGCCATCATACTGGATTTGTACTTTGAAAAAACCACAGCAACATCTTTGGTTTTATAGAGAACACAATACAGGACCCTTAAGCAGGCTTGGGATATCCTTACAGGTTCCTGTATAATGCTCCCTTACATAGAAAGATCTTCATATTTCTGTTTGATATTTTATCTTTTTTTAATGAACCAAATGTGGAGACAAAGCTATTGAATTAGTAAGTCAGGAGTCCTTATTAGGGCTAGCAAAATGGTTCAGAAGGTAAAGTCACTTGCAACTTGATCCTGAGGCCCTAAGTTCAATCCCTGCAACTCACATGGTAGAAAGTGAGAATCTGCTCCCAAAATTTGTCCACTGACTTCCCTATGGCATAGATTTCAGCCCCCAATACACACAAGGTGACAATAATAAGTAAATTTTAATTATTCTAAAATGAGGAGTCATAAATAAAAATAAAAGCATTAGCAAGTACAGCATGTAGAGCCCGTATCACCAAAGACAAGCTGTGCGATTGTTCGCGCTCTGTGACATATTTGTAGTAACTGGACTTTGAGATGGGCATTCTAGCCCTGTACAGAATATGTGTAAAAGATGAACTGGTAATTTCTATATCACAGAGATACTATAGCAATTAAATGGTGTGATGTGTAAATTACCAGCCTAATGTTTGGACTACTTTAAAAAGCTATATACTGAACCTAGACTTCAGGTCCTAAGTTTCTTTTTGATGAGTAATAGGATGTCCAGTAACAAAGGAACATAAGATTATTTTGAATATCAAATGCTTCCTTGTTCATCAAATATAATCAGACAAGCTAAAATATGCTACTACAAAACTTACTCTTCTGATGTTCCATTTAATGTCTCAGTTAGAGTTTCTGTTGCTGTGATAAAACTCTATGACCAAAAGAAGAAAGTTTATTTCAGTTTACAGGTCTTATCAGATCCATCATGAAGGAAAGTCAGGGAAGGAACTCAAAGTAGAACCTGGAGGCAGAACCCGAAGCAGAGGCCTTGGAAGGGCACTGACTACTAGTTTGCTCTCATTGCTTATTCAGCCCAATCTTATAGCTTCCAGGAGCATTAGCCCAGGGGTGGCACCACCCACAGTGACCTGGGCCCACATGAATCAATTATCAACCAAACAATGCACTATAAGCTAATCTGATGGACATGCTTTGTCAGTTGATATTCCCTCTTCCAAAATAATTTTAGCCTGTGTCAAGTTGACACAACAACAGTCTTGACTATTGTTTATTTGTATCATACTCATTAATATTACACCCAGATATAAATTTTTTTATTCTGTTTGTTTGTTTGTTTGTTACAAGATCACATTATGATCACATCTTGATCTGCAGGCTGTACGAGACTGTGTACCACACTAGGCAGAGCTTGAGCAGAGAAGACCTCAAGTCCCACCCCCACAGTGACCCATTTCCTCCAACAATGTCATACATATCTACTCCAACAATGCCACACCTCCTAATAACCACTCCCCTTGGGTCTTCCCATGGGCCAAGCATTCAAAGACATGAGTCTATGGAGGCCATACCTATTCAAACCACCACAACTTCCAAGTCATTAACGCCATCCATAAATTCTGGAAGCTGGGCTCTGCCTATAGAATATATCTGAGTGGTAGTCATCAAAATCTAAGATCAACAACATTCAATTAGTCACCTGTGTTCAGACCATTCTGTCTCATGTCACTTACCATCTGAGAACAGAGGAGGAATCAGTGCCTAGAATATTCTCACAGCAAGTTACCTTCCAGAGATAAACAAGCCTTATGGGTATTCCCATGATGGAAAACTGCCAGGTTACATCCTGCCAGCTCCCATCCCCAAAGAACGTACTGAAAGGTTGTCTGGCTTTCCCTCACTTCCCCCCAAGGCATCATATTACTCAAGAAGCATTAAATGTAGTCCTTCCTTGTTTTCATGTATTCCCTAACCTTCTTCATGGGGAGATGTGAAATAGAGGTCAGCTCCTGCCACAGCCTCAGGTCCCAAGCAGCTGCGCCCTGTTGGGTCATATGCTAAGTTTCAGTCAGAAGTACTGAATCCCAGTGTGCCAGACTCAAGCTAAAATGGAGAAGATTGACAAGGTCCCGCCCCTTCTTATATTATCTGAGAATAGAAGTAACTATAGCCAAGAAGCATGAAGCCTCTGTCAAAAATCAGTGATGATGTAGTTTGGCCCTACTGTTGCTGAAAGATGAGAATACAGCAAGTTGTAAAAAATTCATTCTTCCAGAATGAGGTACATACACAAAATACCACACTTTACACAGCCAGGGGTTAAGGGGAGACCCGATGTTAATGCAAAACAACAACCACAGCTTAGGTCTAATCATCTAAATAAACCAGGTCTCTGATAAGAAAACTAAAATTCTAAATGCCTTCAAACCACACCATAAATGGAGACAATAAACATTTAATTATGTTAAATCTAAAAGTTACGTGTTGCCTGTAAACCTCATGATACATAAATTGTTCAGCTTCACTTGAAAACTGACCTAAAAGTTGAAAGAAGCTCTAGAGATGAACAAAATTTCCACTCAGTACATTTGTGTGGCCATTTGAGTAGACTTGATCTGGTGCTCACACAACAGTTGATGGAGAAGTCAACGGAGTGGCTCGTGGGAATTGGTGTGGGTCAGCATGTGGCTGCATGTGCCAAACACTTATTTTTGCAGGGTGAATAAACTATAAATGAAGTTATCTTTTCCAACTCTTTGCAAGCCATAAACAGTTGAGATGCAAGTCTTAACGTGCTGTCTGCATTTAGCCCCTAGGGAAAGTTTTGCCTTGCTTCGTTTTGTTTGTCTTTATATCTTCCTTAGAATCTTACCAAGAAATGGTCCAATTTGCATGTGTGGTAATTACTTAAATAAGAGGACTAAATACAAGAACATATTTCCAAATGCCATGCCCGACGCTCTAGGGCTTGACCTGCTAGTTTTTGAAAGGTTATACCACCCTGAACAATTGGATATGGAACAAACATTAGAGTCACAATCCATGTCTCAGTGAGAACAGGCTTAATGTCTCAGGCAATGATATTTCCTATCATTCCACTAGGTTGTGGAGTGTATTGGTCTGTGATGATTACTTTTATACACTGAGTGTATATGGCTATTATTCTCTCTCTCTCTCTCTCTCTCTCTCTCTCTCTCTCTCTCTCTCTCTCTGTGTGTGTGTGTGTGTGTGTTGGGACCAGTATTTCTGGATCAGATTAGCATCTGAATTGGTGGATAAGTATATCTAGTCCATTGAGGGAAATTATAGAATAAAAGGCTGAAGGAAGAGAAAAGCTACTCGTAGTGTTGGAGCTGTTAAGAGTCTTCTGCTCCCTGACTTAGATGCCATTGGACATCTAGTTCTTAGGTTCTCACTGGGAATGAAAACACACACCTCGCTTTCTTGAGCACCCAGCATGTAGAGAGCAGATCATGAGAATTCTTAGCTTCCATAGTCACCTGAGCCAATTCCATCTAGCAAAGTTACCATAAGGAATTGTGGGCACACATCCTGCCTTGTTTCTCTGGAAAACTCTGATATAGAACGTGACCATCGGAAGTGGGATGCTCCTCTAACAGATATCTGAAAATGTGTGAAAGACACAGAACAGGTACCTGAGTAAAAACTAGAAGAGCTTTTACACGTGTATTAGAGAAGGGGTTGTTGAACAGATCAGAGTGAGGACTCAGAAGAAAAAAAGAAAACTGTAGAGAAAGCTACCATTTTCTTAGAGAATACATAAATAAAATGTAGAGGTTACAGGCAGGATATAGACATTAAGCACAATTCTAATGAGGTCTCTGATGCAAATGAGAAACATGCTGTTGGGAAACAGAAAAAGTGGCCTTGTTATAAAGCAGCAAAGAACATGACTGAATTATGTTTTTCTGGAAAATAATTTGAGAGTAATCAACTAGATACTTAGCTGGGTAGGTTTCCAGCAGAGAGTATTGAAGGGCTTGATTCCTCCTGGCTGCTTCTAAGACATGAAGTGATCATTAAGCCAAACAGAGCTAGAACTGCACAAACTTGAGGCGTTCTCAGCATGCCCATACTGTAAGAAGTGAGGAAGGATGCTGGGAGCAGAATACAACACCAAGGAAGGCTGACTCACCGCTTGATAAGACAGTTCGTCCAGACATGAGCTATCAACATAAGAACCCATCTCGGCAGAGGCCAGGAATAAACTTGGGAATTTTACCAATAGAAACTTTACCACACCAAACTAAAGCAAACAGCACTGAATGAATAAAGTCTGAAAAACATCCTATTTCACATACAAAAAAAATGAGTAGCAATGGGGGTGGCAATTCAGAGGCCGTCAGGTAGGCCATTCTTGTTCTCACCACAGGCTGAGGGAGCAGGGCTGCTCTCTCCACACACTGTCAAAGGTACCAAAGCTTAATGTGGCACATTCCGTATTGACTCCTGCTAAGTTAGGCATGTAACTCTGTGCAACAAAGAAGAAAGAAAGGAAACACAAATCTTTGAGGAGTTCCGAAAGTCTCTCACATAGCTACTCTATGAAAGAAAACAAGATTAAGTTTGGGAAACGTGGGTATATTCAGAAAACAACAGAGATGCCTTAGGATTCTGGGATACTCCCGCCCTGGTCTAGTATTCTCTCCTTTCTTTTGGTCATTATTTATTCATTTTCTCCCTAGGTCACTCATTTATACAGCAGATAAGTATTAAGTTCTAGGCTGACATGAACTATGCTAGTTGTCAGCATGAAAGACATGATTAAAACTCAGCTCTGTCATGTAGAAGTCCATAGGCTAGCATGCAAATAAATGTGTATAAGTATTATTATAGAAAAAATTCACCGAGAGACTAGGTAGAAAAGAAATGTGTATTTTCAAGTAATGTTTTTAGTAATTCTTTGAGAATGTCATACAAAGTGTATGTCCCATAATACCTGTATTAAGAACAGTAACTACATGTACCTATTTACACTACACTAGGGCACTAGTTCTATTGGCTTTGGTATTTGAATCCAGATGGTATTAACTTTTAAGTTTTGGGTGAATCTATATCAAGAAGGTGGTGAGCCAACATAATAACCAACATTAATGCACATGTTTTATTTCAGATGCACAGTGAAGAAGAAATCCATTAGGATTCTTGGGAAATTCATGAGTTAAACACAATGGTCATAGCTTTTCTTCCTCATATGAGGTAATGTTTTTCTAGGGATATTTAGCAATATTTGACCATCAATCACCTGGTATCATACCAAAAAAGCACCTGTGTTGACGCTAATCCCTCATGGTGTCATAATCACATTAGCAAGGCAGTAAAACAGCATACAGCATGAAAGAAGAGGAAAAAGAAGAAATCCTGCCTTAGGTGGCTGCTTAGCAGGAGTGTCCTGGGTTGTAGGTGGCTGCTTAGCAGGAGTGTCCTGGGTCCAACCTTACTTGTATTTCAACTGGAACCACAATTATAAAATAAAAACCCATTATTCTAGACTGGAATCAATAGGCGCTAGAAGATATATTAGTTTGAGGGCAAAGGACTTTACACAGAAAAGAGATATCATTCAATGATGAGGTAATAAGAATAATTTTCCAGGAAGACGTTAAGGCAGTGCATGAGAACCTGGCGTTCTCTCACACCCAGAGTAACATTTGATTTGATTTTAGTTCAACTATATCTCATGTACCCACAAGCCTTTCATGATTAGAGAAGGAAGATGTTGCTACCTGTGATGGGCACAGGAATCACACAGCTTAGGGAGATCGAGAGACTGTAAGATAAGCTCAATAGATACATGAACCCAGTTGTCAGTTTCCCTTTTTAATAGGTTATTTATAGCTATGTCTCTTTACTTAGATATCTTATTAGTAACTTCACTCTCGGGTTCATCTATTAGAGTGTTTTAAATCTTGTTATGTAAAATGAATTTATGAAATTGACCATATCTTTTAACATACCCAGTTAAAATATAAATACAATATATAGTCTTTTAATATTCTAAATTAAAATATAAAAATGTATCTTGTTGTGTTTAAGTAATCTCATCTATTTCACTTTTGCATTTAATAAACTATATTTTATCAGGTTCAATTAAAATCTTAAGTTACATATTGATAACATTTACTTCTGTATCACTCTGATGGAGTTCTTGACAGAAACTCCCTGATGGGTGAAAGGTTTATTTTTGTGTGTGGTTTCAAAGGAATTTTGGTCCCTCATACCTAAAAATGCATGTAGGAATGGATCTGTTGTGTCAGCTAAAAGATGAGGAGTACACCTCCTGGCTGCACCCAGGTAACACTCCAAACTGAGAGTCCTTGTAAATGTCCTAGAATAAAACATCTATTCAAGAGGAAGAAGTGCCAGTAACCACAACTTTAGAGTGCAGCAGAACCAAGAACCTTGTACGGGCCTATGTTATGAGTTGAATGTGAAGAATGCAGATGACAGGAGGCACACATTCTTAAGAGACTAAAATGCCTTTATTCTGTGTAGTTGCATGAAAGAAAACCCATGTAGTAGCGGTGTCCCCAGCAGGTGACTCATCGGTCCTGGCAGCTCCTGTGAGATAAGCTATCTGTTGGAGAAGAGCAGAGCCTTTCAGATAGATCAGAATCACTTTGTCTCAAATAACCTCTCCCTGCTTCTTGGCTGAGCTTCCAAAACCTGTGTGGGTATTTCTAGAACTGAAGCCAAAACCTTGCTGCTAGCAAGAGAGTCCCAGGAAGGTCCCCATCCCAGCCTTAAGTTCCATTCACTTTCTTATGTTAATTGTATTGTTCAACCAGAGAGCATCTGGTTATCAGTATTGGATGCAGACTTCCATGCTTTCCCATGCAGATTCCTTATTAGCTGACAGATTCCTCAGCATCATTTATTTTTTGAAGCTAGGGAATTCAGAATGAGAAAACAGGTTGTGTCTTTTAATGTGAAAATGTGGTCTGACTTGAGATGAACAGCTTAACATTTCTCTGAAATCAATGAGTGTACTGGTTAGTTTTTGTCAGTCTGAGACAAACTGGTGTCATCTGGGAAGAGGGAGCTTCAATTGAGAAAATACCTCTATCAGATCGGCCAGCAGGCAGTCTTGGTTAAAGAGTGATGTTGTTGTGGGCAGCCCACTGTGGAAAGTGCCATTTCTGGACAGGTAGGTGCCGTTTCTGGATGGGTGGTACTGGGTTGTATAGAGTCATGGAGAGCAAGCTTGTAAATGGGGTTCCTCCATGACCTCTGCAAGAACCTGCTTCCAAGTTTCTGCCTTGAGTTCATGCTCTTACCCGAGTGATGGACTGGGACATGGAAGTGTAAGACATCCTTTCCTCCCCAAGATGTTTTTGGTCATGATGTTTATCCCAATAGAAAACAAATTAGGACAACGAGTGAGGTAGGGAACTGAGATAAATGCCACCCAGCTGCGTGTTATGGACGGGACTTGGGGAACTTAGGAAAGCTTTAATTTTTTCATGTGCAACATTAGTGTGCCTTGCAATTTACAAAGTGGTTCTGAGAATGAAGAACTCACTCATCTTCATGAGAATCTCATGAAGATTTCCAATGAGATGAACTCTTTGGAAATCAAGAAGAGCAGTAAAGCTCTAGATGGGTGTGCATTCTCAATATTGTCGCTTTCCTTCTTCTGTGTGTGTCTACTGATTCCACTTAACTCTCACCACAATCTGCTTTGAACCATAGTAACTAAAACACTCTTTCCTTCTTAGAAAAAGCTACACAGAGCTATTTTCATCATTCATCTCCCAGAGAACAAAGCATTGGACTTCATATATTCTTCAGTCAGTGACTGTTGGGGTGAGCTGATGGTCTGATACGATAACAGGTCTCTATGGTAATTCGTAGCTACACACACACACACACACACTCGCACAGAAGCACACCTCTGAAAGGAAAATAATTTGATTCCTTCTCAGATATAAACTTTTTTTTAGATTATCACATTGCATACCAACCTCCACACACAACTCCTGAGTAGTACATGCTCTTATCTGCCCCCAGTGTCTTCCACTCCCAGTGTCTGAGGTCCTTATTTATCTTCCTTAAGGCTGGCATGGTGGCTGCTTTCTTCCCTCCAATCAAACCAAAGGGAGCTGCTATTTCCCCTTTTGAACTTAACTTGCCGGTAGTTCTTCACAGTACATATCTTTCTACAAACGGCTGGTGTGGTTCCGTCTCCTGCCTGGCCCTGCCCCAGCAGGGTTGATATGACTTGAGACACAGTGTTCCTTCTGCAGAAAAATAATCCAAAGAGCCTTTGGCCTGGAGAAAGGTATGAAATATCTGCGCCAATCATACATGCTGGAAAAAAATCTCCATCATCCTTCTAGCACCAAGCCATAGCATTTGTCAATAGATTGACCAAGCTTCTTTGGAAATTGGGAGAGAGATGGGATTAAGCCCTTTACATTTCCTTAATAGAAAGTTCACAATTTTATTTTGCTTTTCAGCATCAATTATTCACTAAGTAGAAATGGACTTATCCATGAAGTATGCCACATGCTTATGAAGCACAGATGTTTACACATGCTTTAAGTGTACAAGTTACCTTTGATGACTTTCCTAATGAAATGTGCAAGTCCTTCTTACAATTCAGACAACACTGTGCAGCTTCTTCCTCATCAGCAGCAAGTTACCAACAAGCAGAGCCAGGGGCAGTGCAGAAGGAGACCATCCCAGTACACAGACGAGGAAAGAATTATTTGTACTTTGATAGGGGATCATGGTAGCCAAAATTAACATCCAATTCAATATGTCAGCCATCTGATTTTCATTGTTTTGTTTGAGAAGGGGTATCATGTAGTGCTGGCAGACCTGGAGCTCACTATATTGCTGAGGTTGACCTTGAACTGACCCTATTATAGGAATGGTTTATGCTGTGCTGGAAAGAAAGCCCAGAGAGTTCTGAACACACTAGACAAGAATTGGACAACATCCTAGCCACTAACCAATCAAAATCACTATCATATTAAACTGCTTGCCTCCCTTCTTTCCTTCCTTCCTTCCGTCCTTTCTTTCTATTTAAGAGGAGCTAGCATGCTAAATTAATAAATAAATTAAGCATTTTATAATATATAATTAATATATGATATGTAATATAGGATATAGGATATAATATATAATAAAACATATGATATAATATAAAATATATAATGTATAATGTACAATGTATAATTTATAATGCATAGTGTGTAATATTACAGTTATATAATGTAATTATATGTGAATATAAATTATAATTAAACATATATAATTATACAGTTTATTACATCATATATTATATATTATACTACACATTATATTATATATATATATGTATATTATTATCATGGGGATGGCACATATATATAATACTATACTATAACATTATATTACAATTATATGTATAATATATTCAATTATATATTATATGTTATATTTTATGTTAATTATGTGCAATTATATATTAATTGTATATTATAAGTTATATATTATATATTAATTTCATATCTTGCATCTTATATCATATATCATACATCATCATCATCTATAATGTATCATATATCGTATATATTCTATACATTATATATGTGATATATAGCATATATCACATGTTAATTATTATTGATTATATTAATGTATTATTTTAATAAATATATTAATTACAATATGGTATATATCATATAATATATACATTATACATAATTACATTTTATGAGCTATAATATAGAATACATTATATATTATATATTATACTATATATTATATTATGTATTATATATAAAATATAATGTTATATGTTTCATAATCTATAATGAAATATATATCATTATACCTATTACATTATATATAATTTTATTATTCTGTAATATATATTAAGTATATATAATGTAATATGTAATGATAATTATATATATATAAATCCTACTGAGTATATCTAATGTTGTTTCTGTGCACATGTGTGTAGGGCTGTCCACTGGAATGATATAACCTAATAGAGGCAATAACTCTGGAGAGAACTGGTTCTTCTTCCCTCCGCAGCCATTGACTGCCTGTAGTTCTTTATTTAAGAGTAGAACCCTGTAAAATATCTCCCATCCCTGTGACCAGTCAACTGGACTGCTGCCATGGATGCAGGTCTTGTTTAGGCAACTATAATGTATAGATTTCATGTGTGCAATTTCTACTTTATATTTAGAAGATATGAGCTGATATATAAGAAGATTGTTTAAAACAATAAAAATTAACTATCCAATATAATGAAGATTAAAAATATGGCCAGTGAATTATATTGCAGACCGAAAATTGCTACACACACACATACACACACATACACACACATACACACACAAACACACACAAACACACACACACACACACACACATGCTTACGCACACCCATATATGAGAAAGGCAAGTTTGGTCTTGTGGAGTTCGGTGGCTGCTGTGGCTGGAGCACAATTGTCCCTGCAGAATTACATGTTAAACCTAATCTCTGAGGTAATAGTGTGACAACACAGGGTTTAGGAAAGCTTGGTCATAAAAGCTCCACACTCAGAAGATAGGATTCATGTCCATCCTTCAGAAGGCTTCATGCCCCATTTGACCTTTGACCTATCCACCATGAAAGTTCAGCTGCCCAATGTTGACTGTGAGGAGCAAGCCTTCACCCGATACCTAACATGTCAGTGTCTTCCTCTTGGACTCTCAGTCTATAGAACTACACCAAGTAAATATTTATCATTTATCAATTGTTCAATCTGTAGATATATTTTTGCGATAGCATAAATAGTTTTCAACAGCAAAAAAAAAAAAAATAGAAATATACAGTAGTTGACAAGCATAAAGTTATTGGTTAAGAATAATAATATACATAAACATATTCAATATAAAATATTTAATAATAGTATATTGAGAAGCATAAAAATAAGAATTTCCATATTCCAATATTAATAATATTTCATCACAATTCTAGATTGTGCATAAATATACATGTATGAATTTCTCAAAAATGAATTCAAATCTTTAAAATTGCAATTACTCAGGAATCCTATAAATATAGAAATGTGTACACAGATGAGCATACAAGGTGTACTATGGTGTTTTTTAATAAAGCAAAGGAAGAGGATCCATGACAACATGATACATGGCAACATGGAAGAAAAGCAAGCTTAAGTGGTCATCAGCAGAGGGCTGGGTGCATGAACCTCAGTGATTGACAGCATGGCCTGATGCCACAGCCTAACAGCAAGAAAAACCTTAGCAGGCAGCATAGACATTTCACCGGAAGCTCCCAGCAGTGGGAAGTTTTCAGAAAAGTTGTTTTGTTTTGTTTTGTTTTGTTTTAATAATGTTAGCCCACTTGTGCAAAGCATTCTAGAATGTTGTGAATTTATAGAAAACACAGTAAGACAAGGGAATAGTCTTCTAAATGCCAATAACACTACCCTGAGGGGAAATGGGAAGGGGCCTTTTACATTTTTCCTATTTACAATTTTCTGGTTATAATTTTTCATGAATTGTTACATTATTTTCCATAAAAAACTGAATCTCTAGAAATCAGAAAGTTGGACCAAGTTATGCTTGATAGATATGGTGAGACAGTTAGTTGTCCCCCAGAACCCAGCACAGTGGCTTGCAGAGAGCAGACATCTAGCGATATTCTCCTGAATGGAAGATGAATGAGAAAAATGATGGCTGACATCTGAGGCAGGGAGGCAGGCAACCATGTTTTTCTTTTCTTACTATATTATAGCTGCTTACTCTTTTTAAACTTAAGAAAAACCTATTCTCACAGTAAAAACTTATCCACATACTTTAAAGAAAATGTAATTCTTCAATCCCAGCCTTAGTGTTTTGTGTGTCTGTGTATCTGTGTGTGTCTGTGTGTATCTCTCTCTCTCTCTCTCTCTCTCTCTCTCTCTCTCTCTCTGTCTCTCTCTCTCTCTGTGTGTGTGTGTGTGTGTGTGTGTGTGTGTGTGTGTGTTTATTCTCTAGGTCCCCCTTGTCCAGAATCCATGTAAGTGCATACTCAGACTCTCTGGGAGACAGATCCTAAATAAACAGAAGTCCTTAAGAAATCTCTACAGAAACAAAATTTGAGAAACAAAGAACACTCAGACAAAAAAATCATTCTGTTTTCAAATCAGAAGTGCAGAGAACCCATAAGAAGCACATGGCCAGTGAGATGCTCAGCCTGTCCAGTATTCACCGCTCTCTTAAGGAGGCGATTGTAATCCAGAAGATGAAAATCAACATAATATAGGGTGATCCTGACTTCAGCGTTTGCCCAAATCAGGAAATAGTGAACGGACTGTGACATCAAACTGCAGAGGAAGCCAGTGAGTCACTTGTTTATCTTGGTCAGGCACATGGCTGCAGAGATGAACTCTCTTGCCCCCATTCTCTTCAGGGCACTAGACATGGTCTTTCCTCACCTGTAAACAGAATCAGGATGTGTCCTGACATGCAGCCAAGTGTCTGGCCTTGGGTAAGACACATAGATGGTGAGGGAGCTTGGGAGGGAAAGGAAACAAAAGCATCTACTTGCTGCTGACAGATTATATCAGGTGCCAGTGAAGCTCAGGGAGAAAGAGACAGGTACATCCCTTCGAGCACTGGCCTTTTATACTATAAGCAGCTTCAGCAATGCAATTCAGTCTGTGCCAAGAGAGAGAAAGGGAAGCGATTTAAAAGAAATGGACTCCAAGTGTGACAGAAGACCTCCCAGATGTTGGTGTTATGAAGCAAAGAGGAAGATGAAAACATTTGATGACACTCGTGAGGAGGACTGAGACCACGGCCTCATGGTCTATGCTCCAAGTGCCCCTTTGTGTCATGGTCTTTTTATCCACAAGATAGGTGTCAATGTATTTACATACGTATCGAAAATAGAAACCCTCTTGAGTATGATTTTTCCCTCAGGCATTGACCAGCACACATAGTAAAAAAGAAACGTGGATAATTATAACAACAGACATTGTGGCTCTATCTTGTTTTTTCTAAAATATATATATACTGCTAAAAGGTGGAAAACAGTTGTCATCTTGAACATCGGTTTTAGAAGAAAGGACAGTGAAGCCATGTGGACAAATGCCAGTGACTTTGGCCAACAGCAAGGTGATGCCCCATTTCTGTCAGAGAATAGAACATTTGTACTACACAAGGAGAGCCAAAGACTCAATTAGGAAAAAGTAACCTTGGGCATTAGTCGATGATCTGGCAGACTTTCCCTTTGACCTGGGTGAAATGATTGTGCAGTACAGTCATGGGCACCAAGTGATCTCTGCTTCAGCTGTACAATAGCCAGAGAGGAACATGTCCTGGGGGACAGCCCACCCCATACCTTACATATTACTTATCCATTCAGCTTCATGGTATTGCTTCCTGCCACAAGCTTGAAACACAATGGCTGGGAAAGCTGTCATAGGTAAGGACTCGAGTCTGAAATCTCTGAACAATAGAAAGCCTAGAATCTGAATTTTCTGACCTAGGTCCATGTGGCTTTATGGAACTAACCAAGGAAATTATCAGGGACTCACAACTCCATTAAACTTTAAAAGCTAGACTCAGATTCCTCATGTCAACTTGTATATATAGGACTGAAAAAGACTTTTGTTTTGTTTTGTTTTGTTTTGTTTTTTCCTCTGAATTTTTCCCTTTCCCCTAGTCAATCCAAGAACAGCCTCTGTGGTTCAGTGTTTTAGGGGAAATGGGAATGAGCAGAAACAAAAGGAGCATATAAGACTTCCTGAATTATTTCCTTCCAAAACTCGTTGAGAAAAGCAAAGAAACAGAGAAGTTTTGCTGCTAAAGAATTGTAGGGATGTCCTGAGAAATACAGTCTGTGGAGCCAAGTCCTGATTTCTGTCTGCGTTCTAGAGCTGGCCACCAGTTTTCTCTAGGGGTATGAATCACTGGCTACTGGGACTTCCTGACTTGGAAAACATTCCACTGTGCAAAGAGTGGCATGGAGAATCCCAGCCCCTGGATCTGAAGGAGCACATTGATAGGAGCCATAGAAGACAGATGCTGGTCAGGAGAAATGCAGTTTGTGCTCAGTGCTTTGGGACAGATATTCTAGGATATTGATATGAACTCAATGACAGGTGGCAAAGATTCATTCCTTTCTTCTTGATCAAACTCTAGCCAGGCTCTCGAACCTTCTTCTCAACTACACTTCAGTCCTACCCCTATAAAAACTATGAAAACTGAACCTTGTGGGAGTTGGGGGGCTGAAATGAATGTCTTAGAGCTGGGTCCTCAGTTATTTACTCCTCAGTACCATTACAGGCATGAGTCTCTATATTTACCACTGTTCGTTGGACAGAAAGGCTTCTCTGATTAAGGCTAAGAGTAGAACTTTTCTATGTATATAAACAAGAAATATTTAAATGGCAGATTGATGCCATGTCTATTCTAAGCAAGAGTATTCAGTCCTTCTCTTAGGTCTATGATCTCCTCTGGTGTGTGTGTGTGTGTGTGTGTGTGTGTGTGTGTGTGTGTGCGTGTGTTTGTTTTTACCAGATGTCTAGTATCACAGTGCTGTTAGACATGAATTCTTCCCTGCAGAGTGGGTCTTGAATCCTGTAAGAGAATAGTTAATTACGCCAGAACAATCAAACTACCATTGCCCAATCTTCTCTAGCAAATTGGTCTTGTAGATCTTAGGAGTCAGAGCTGGGTAAGACCATCAATTTATTTTGTGCCAAGTCTCCCCCTAAGGAGCTTTTACAGCACCTTTGAGGACTACTGAAAGATAGTCAGGAGGGAGAAAGTTTCCAACTCTGTTCCAGCATTATTTATCAGTATACCCAGAGTATGTGTTATCTTCAACAATAGGGTCTTATCATCTAGTTCTGATGGTTAGTTCACTAACCAAGGTGAATAGTAAGAGTCTGTATTGTTTGGGGGTACCTCTTGAATCTCAACTGGCAAGGAGGTATCCTACCTCCATCACTGGGCTTTTGTTTAATTCACTGCCTCTGAGAACAGCTTTTTTGAGCATTCAGCACATACATATCTGCAGTTTTTCATATGGCTTGTTTATAGCATCTTTGTTTTGGTTAATCCTCCTCCCCTATTTTCTTGATGTCCTTATCCTAATTCCGGCCCACAGCCCACCCTGTTACTGGGAGAAAGATACTGCTATTATAATCATGAACTTATAGCTCTGGGATGCATAAGAACGGCCCCTAACAAGTCAGGTACAGGCGGAGGAGGGGCTCGGGGCCCAGCCCTCACTGCTGACCTATTTGTTACTGGCAGATTCAAGGAGAATGGGAGCCATACATTCAGTCGTATACACAATGACCACAGTAGCATGTTTTAATGGATTATTCCACAAAATGGTCACACAGATGGTCTTAAGTTAAAATAAACAGACTATGAAACAAACCCGAAAGTTATGAAGCTCTGATGAGGTGGAATTGTAATGAGAGGAAGATAAGAGGCTATAGGAAAAAGAGCAACCAGAATTCACTATACACAAGTGAAACTTGTCAAACAAAATTAATCCAGAAAAAACCCTATAGATTCTCAGTCTTAGCATACAGACACACACAGCTTAATTATTACCACAATTTCTAATAATTCAAAGCTATGTTCTCAGCATAATAGTCTAATTCACCTCATTAAATTCTTGTTGGGAAACCTTGCTACTTAAGGTCGAAGTCTACCATGTCTGGGTAGCTCCCCTGAGCTTGGCACAAAATGGAGGACTCTTTCTCAGCAGAGCTTCCTCTTCTCTACCCTATGTGGGGAGCCCAAATCCCACACTCTACCTTACGAATGTCACATAACTTTCTGGAATGTCTCTCTGTGCAAATGAGGCATCCCCAGAACTCTAACCTCAGCCAATGAAACTTTGCCCTAAGAAGAACCCTATCCTATTTTCCAAGGTTTATATAGTCCTTGTTCAGCTCAAATAAAGAGCTGTAACACTGCCAAAAAAAAAAAAAAATCAACAACAACAACGGCAACAACAACAAAACCAGAATCACAAAGTCCTACTTATAGAAGCTCAAAGCTGTCAAGAGAATTTGCTGTCTTCTCCAGAAAACATCTAAAGATGGGGCCTCTATTTCCTAATATTTTGGGCGACAAAAGCCTGACTTCCCTAGATGCTAGTTACCCAGGTCAAAGAGCCAGAACCCACTGGTAATCCCCACTCCTGATTCCTACCCTTTGTATTTCAGCTTCCTCTGTTCCTCACTTCATTCTCCCTTCTAAATTCCCATTACGTCTGTGTAAAGTTGACCTCAGTACACACTTTATTTATTTATTGAGGGTATTTGTTCCCATTGCTGTTAAAATGTTTGATACTTTAGTGTCTAGCTTTCCTTGCCCCTTCTAGAGAGAATATTTTGTGTATTGTATGGGTGCATCACCTGTCAATTTAAAAATCCCGTGGCCTATAGGAAAGGGTAGAATAAAAGGTGGGGCATCCCGGAGGCAGAAAGGATTCTGGGTTAGAGCCAGGCATGGGAGACTGGACATGTGCTGAGACAGAAGCACAGTCCTTGAGCACTGGTAACCGTCTACATGGCAGAATGTAGACGAAAATAAATGGGGTTTAATAAGTCAGGATCCGTCAGGGAAGAGCCTAGCTCTACGGCCAAGGTAATTGTATTTTAAATCTGAGTCTTATTTCTGGGAACCTGGAGCTGGGAAGAAGAAGCAGGACTAATTTTTACTGTTTCTGACAGAGGGGTTCTAGGAATGAGTGAGGTAAAGTGGATTATCCCATCAGCCAGGCAGATGAAAAGAATTAGACTAGAAATTGAGTTGATTTTCATCAAAGACATGCATGTGGTTTTCTTGTTTGTTTGACTGATTTTGACACAGGTAGTTCTGTGGACTGAGATGTGTACCCCAGGCCTAAGTGATATAATGAGAAAATGGATGCTATTTACTATGTAGCTGGTAGAAATATTCTAGAGAGGACAATTTAAGGGAGGAGGATTGCACTATGAAAACTAAACAAAAGTCTATAATTCCTTCTACTCAGGGTCTACCAACGGTCTGAGGCCAGGCTAGTGAAAGACAGTATAAAGTCCCTCATGTATAATGTGCTGAGAACTCAAAGGTCCACTAAATGGGCACGTGCATGTTCCCTTTGGAGAAAATTCCATTCTGATTAGTGAGGTCCATGCCATGGTCCAAAGCCCATGACTGATTCTTAAGTAAGAAACATTGATGTTCAGGGATTTCCTTCTAAAGGGGAATGCTCTACTTTAATAGTGTCAGATTGAATTACAGAGTACTTTCAAGCCATATGAAGACTAAGTCACACATTTAAATGAGTACCATATCGTATCTTAGAAGTTATTTTGTACATTTAGGAGAGATATTTGAGAAACATTTAAAATGCCATGAGGACTTTTCCTCTGCAGAGAGAGCTTCAGATTTGAGAACAAGGAAAAAGATTCTCTCTGTCCACCAACATCATCTTGATAAGGTCTGTGTTCAGCATTCCAGTCCATTGAGGACATTGTAGAAAGCACATGTGACTTCACAATCAACAAGTTTGACTTTGAACAAATCAGTTGAGGATTAATCCATCCGTTAAAACCCCATCATTTACAAGCACACCCATTTCAACTTTCCTAGTGTCTTAAAAAAAAACCTCCTTCCCTGGACAATGGAAGAACTGAATGGCTTTGAAGTAAACAATGAGCAAGGTATCTATTTCTTTTTACCATAATAATTTTAATTTCTTAAAATCCTTTGAAAGTTTCATACATGTACATAATGAGTCCTGACCATATCCACCCCTACACACACACACACACACACACACACACACACACACATACACACACACTTTGCACTCCCCTCAGGAACCCACTATCCCATCCCCAACTTACCATCATGTTTTTCTTTTTATTATTACTTTTTAAACTCACTGAGTCCAATTATTGCCGCCCATATGTTCATGGCCATGGGGTAATCCACTGGAGTGCATAGAGGATCCCAGTGGCTATACTCACAAAGAAAAGTGAACTTCCCACCCCTGGAAGTGATCAACTGCTAATAGCTCCCTAGCTCTGAATGGGGCCCTAGGAGCCCCTCCCATACCCATGTCAGAACCTTTGAATTGCTTGATCTTGCTTGATTTTGTGCAGTTAACCACAGCTGTTAAGAGTTTATCTGTGTGAGAGTTAGGTCATGTCCATGAGACAGCATCTATAGGACTCCTTTCCACCCTCTGATTCTTACAGTCTTGTCCTTCTTTTTTCAACCATGTTCTCTGAGCCTTGGAGGGCACAGGGTTGATACTGACATTGAATACATGGCTGAGCACAGTTACTGGTTCTCAGAACTTTGAATAGTAATGAGTTTCTGCAATAACTACTACTCACTGCCACAGAAAGGTTCTCTGCCAAGGTTAGGAGCAGCACAAATGTACAAATATAAACACACACACACACACACACACACACACACACACAGGTACATACACACACTCAGAAAGAGTGGAGAGGAGCCTGATCCCTGTTGTAGACAAAGAACCATTTTTATGGAAGATCCATATTTTTTTCTGCATCAATGATTTCCAGTTTTTCAACTCTTGTGGGGTTTGTGGTCACATTGCTCCTGAAACTGGGATAATTCTAGAAGGAAAAATGTACTTCAAAGTGTGTTGAAATAATGCATAGAAGCAACAGGTCTGAATAGCTCAGAACATGCTATGCTTCCAGGGCACACTCAGGCAGAGCAGAACATTTGCTTATGTCTTGCATAATTCAGGTCTGTCAGTGTGATCCTCTGATCAGAAGCTATTGTGCTAAATGTGTCTTTGTCGAGACAATCATGCTGAAGTAACAATTTCATCCTGTTCTGTATCATAAGTTTTGGAATAAAAGGCATAGTGCTATACAGAATGTTCTTTGAAGGTGACATCACTTTCTAAGAGTCATTATGGCCAACCATGAATTGAGCCCCACATAGGAAGTTGGTGGGGAGTGCAATCAGTCAAGAGGGTGTGGCCTTCTGCTAAATCCTCATACTGGATCTCACCTGGTTTGACTTCCAACCAAGCCAGAGCCAAGGCAAGGAAGCCAGCTGAACCACCTCACATCTGGGTCTCTATCTTCTCCAGCCTTAGCATGCTGTAACTGAAAGGTGGCTTCTGGTTCCTCTTCGCATGTTTCTTAGCTGGAAGCATGGCTGAAAACAGAAGAGAGCTCTGTCATGTTAAAGCTGAGGAAGTCTTTGGATGCCAAGACAACGATGGTGTTAGAACGAGAAAAGAAAGGCCTAAGCTCTTTATAGGACAAATAACTGAATCCCTCACAAAAAGATAAAGCCCACCAAGAAGTAAAGATCCACACATCTTCAGTTTCTTTCTCACAGCTAGCTTCTCCATGGATTGAGCCTAGAGACAGAGTGTATCCCTGCGTGCTCCTGCCTCACAGCCACTTCCATCTCTCTACTTGAGTAATCAACATCCTTAGTGATCCCTGAACCTTCTCTAGCAGTGACACACTTCTGTTCCTAAAGAGAAAGGGCATTATCAGCTGTGTTGGGCTCTGCTCGAATTCTACGGGAGTGTGGTTACTCTTCCTATGAGGACCCCTTGTCTCGAGAGACAGGAAGTAGATCATAAGCATGTTATATATGTGCATAATTATTCTAATTAACTCACAAACTTCATCTCATCTCACACCCTTGAAGTCTAATACTAACCCCTATTGTATAAATTAAAAGTAGAAATTCTAGAAGAGTTGCTCATTTATGGGGCTAAAGGCTGAAAGGAATTCTTGCTCTTTTGCATTGAGCCCTGCAGACCTAAGCCCCAAACATATATTGTTCCATTCCTAAGATCCCTATGTACATGACTTTTAGGCCTCTTCTGGGGAGGAGCATAATAATTATGTTCTTCAATATTCTGCTACCATTGACCTTGAACAAATAACAAGGAGAGAAAGGCAAAGCAAATGATGAGAAAGTAGAAATGAGCATGACCACAGGACATGAGGTACATACAAAGAAAGGACAGAGCTATAGGGACAGGCTTATCCCCTAATTGGTCAGATCACATGGGAGAGAAGGCTGTAACAACTCAATTTTATTACATCTAACTCTGTACAGCCTTTGTCCTTGTTGGATATACAAGAGCTCAACTTTACTCCTAGATACACTACTGCAGCTGTAAAATATTTTTCATACACAACTGAAAACCTAATATGTTCATGCCTGAGCTACGGAATGTCCAGCTGTACTGGTTGTAATGAGGTAAGCCACAGTCAACCATGTCATTCTTTAATTTTTTTCAACATAATCACATCTATTTTACCTAGGAAACTAACCTTGTTGGTATTTTTACAACAACAGGTTCTATGTGGTTATTTGTAATATACACAGGAATAATATCCTTCCTTAATTTTTCTACATTCTTTAGAAAACCACACACTCTATTATTACATTAGTCATACATTTTTCATGGTTTATAAGACCATGAACAGTGTGTTCTGATGAAGTTGAAACACCTGTGGTATCATTTCCCCAAATGTCTCTACATGTACACACATAAAGACTTCAGGAAGGGACAGCAAGATCACAGGCAAGCTGGGCAATGGTGGTGCATGCCTTTAATCCCAGCACTTGGGAGGCAGAGGCAGGCAGATTTCTGAGTTCGAGGCCAGACTGGTCTACAGAGTGAGTTCCAGGACAGCCAGGGCTACACAGAGAAACCCTGTCTCGAAAAACCAAAAAAAAAAAAAAAAAAAAAAAAAAAGTTCACAGGTCAATTCTTCATACTTTTTAAAAACCTAGGTAATATTTAAGAAAATACATAACATTACCTAGTTCTGGGGATGAATTTTTTCCAGAGTCCATCTTTTTGTCAAAATAGGTAAATATAAGTTTTAAATAAATTGAACATGTGAGCATAATATATTTGGGGGGGAGATGTACCAAATTAGAAGTAAAACATTTATGGAGGCTCCAGTGTTTCAGACTGCCACACACGTTTTGACGTGTTTGCAGTAACTGGAGGAACCTCTACAGAACATGGTAGGGGAGTATCTGAGGGCCTTGGCAGAAGCTACGTTTAGCTACTGATAAATCCCAAATATTTCAGTCTCACAGGTCCCTTATTTCAGCTCTACCTTTAACTGTGTATTGGATAAGCAAGAGCTGGATATTATGGGGCTAAAATTCACATTGTGTGGGCCAGAAATGAGAGAACATAGTAAGAGAACAACTATCAAACCCCAAACTAGGAGACTCCTTGAAAGAGTGGAACATGGAAGGGGGAGCTGGGACTAAATAATGGGTGATGGAAATCTCACTAGGCTCCAAAATGGCGCCCAAGCTGCTGCCACAAATGTTGTTTTTCAAACACATATTTTGGATTCTTTTTCTTTTCCTTTCCTTTCCTTTCCTTCTTTCTTTCCCTACTTTCTTTCTTTCTTTTTTTTAACTTTATGTTTCTCAATCATTAATCATTTATTGCAAAAATATGTTTAAAACATTCTTAAATGTACAATTCTGGGCTGCTCACATTGTTTGCTTGACCCTAATCACCGTCTGCCCCAGAACTTTTCATTTTCTCTAACCAAAATCCTAAATTCACTAAATAATAACTCCTTGTTTGGGTCTTGTTGGCCATCATTGGGAGGAGAGGCCCTTGGGTCTGAGAGTGTTAGATGTCCCAGTATAGGGGAATGCCAGGGAGGGAAGACAGGAGTGGGTGAATGGGTGGGGGAGCACCCTCATAGAGGCAGGGGAAAGGGGGATGGGATACGGAGTTTCCAATGGGGATACCTGGAAAGGGTAAATCATTTGAAATTTAAATAAAATATCAGAAAAAGAAAAGAAAAGAAAGCATTCCTTCCTTATTGTTAGATTATATATTCTTTAAATAAAAGGAAAAATTACTGAAAAATTTAAAAAAAAAAATAACTCCTTGTTTACTTCTGTGCTGAGCTCCTAGCAAACACCAATCCACAATCTCCAAGTGACCATCACCTTCAACTGGTCCTCATTAAAATTAAGCAATGCCTGTAAAAAACACCAGAAACATTCTTTCTGGAGGTAGCATTTCTTGCTAATGCTGCTGTTACTGCTATTTGCTTGGAAATTATTTTTTAAAGCAAGTATACATATACAATCTAGTGTGCAAACTCTTAGGAAAACCATTGATGCCCTAAATAATAAAGTATCATTATGCATTTTTAACACAAAATAAATTAGTAGACTTTTGAGTCTAGAAACTTCTCTAGAGAGAGTGTGAGATGACCATTAACAAAGTTAAATGGCCTCAGAAAGCTCTACTGAGCATCTATAGAGTGCAATTAAATAAACCATCTGAAAGAACTAAACAGTTAAATTTGCATTTTCTTCTTTCTTTCTTTCTTTCTTTCTTCCTTTGTAGATGTGTTTTTACAAAAAAAGTCAAGTAAGCATGCAGAAGACTACCCATGGCTGTAGTTGTTTTGACTCCGAAAGCAACTGAATGTGTTCATGATAGAATACATAGACTCCTCTTTTCATCCAATAAAAAGCAAAAACCAAGACCAAAACAACAACAAAGCAAATTGGCAATTATAAGTGATCTGAATAACAACCTAGATTCAACAATCCGGACCCAGTCATATTGCAATCAGATTCAGGAGAGGCCCTTGTCCTTCTAAGGGATGTCTGTGCTGGGAATGAGAAACTGCTTAAGAATATACCAGCATGGCTCCTAGTCTTCCATGGCTTCTTATGGCCATGGAGGCCAATGGGATCCTAATTGTGTTGATTCAGGGCATGAAATAAAGGAGAAAACAAGACAGAAAAAAAAGTACCGAGAAGACTCTCAGGGCAGAAAGCTTGCACACAGCCTTCTTTCTCCCCTTGACAATGTATCAATATGTGCCCCTTCCTGCTCCTTTCCCCTTCTTTATGTAGTGAGGTAGAGTCTTGGTTCATTGAAGTTGTTATAACAGAATTCCATGACTGGGTGGCTTACACTATAATGCTCCCCACCCACCCACCTTACAGTCTAACAACAAGGCCAGCAGATGAATCTGGCAAAAACTTTTTTCTTGGGTCACAGATAGTTAAAGGGAAAACAGTTGACATTTATTATCACTATAAATGATAATGCTCTATGGCAATTGTATTATATGTCAGAAGAAAAGCTAGCCAGATAGAGGAATCTATTCAGCCTGTCAGTAAGCCTGAGTCTACCTTCCCACAAATCATGTGCATATTACATGATACCTTAGGATTCTTTTCTTCTCTGAGTGGCAGCTGTGGGTACATTTCTGTTTGTCCACAGTAAGACAAGTCTCCCAGGTAAGACATCGCCCTATTAAATATATGACCTCATTCTGTGTGCACTAAGAGGACTGCCAGGGCAACTGGAACTGAGGCAGTAGGGGCAATGGTATTTCCTTGATGTGCCTGAAGCCAGCTCAGCCAGGCTTCACAAAATGAAGGAAAACATCCTGACTTCCGCAAAATAGTCAATGATGGCACAAGATAAAGGTAAACATTTAGGTTGGCACCAGTCAAACGACTCCTCATGGGCAGTGCTATCAGACAGCAGGACAAATTATTTTCTTAATCATTTGGAGAGGGAAGGCATGGGGTAGTGGTTGATATAGCTTGGTCATGTTTTCTATGCTTTGTTTCCCCCTTTGCTCACAAGAATCTGTTGTTCTATTGCTTGACCTTTCCAAATCTTCTGATACCTATAACTCCTAAGAGTCAATAATGAGCTCATAGGGAGGGATGAACCAAATGCAGTTAACTTTCCCACAGTCTTTCATTCCACCGGTTCTAGCAGGTGTATTCCCTGTAAACATAAAAGATTCCTAAGACACAGAGACTCCTGAAGCCACTCATGCATTGCCAAGGCAGACAGACTTAGTAAGAAATAACTCACTTTCTCTACTTTCATATGATTGTCTTTCAACAAGAAGATCTTGGCAAGTAGTGGCCTTTTTTTCTCTCTCTCTCAAAATTCGTGATGCTAACAAAGAGAAAATATTGCTGGCCTTCAATATGACCCTTTCAACCACTAATTTAACTGGATCTACTCAAGAGCAGAGGAAAATGTAAGCTCCTACAGTCAAGTTTTGACAAAAACGGCCATATTGAAAGAAAAGTATCAAAATTCTGAGAAACCATGCTTTCTCCACCACATGAGGCAATTGAATGAGCCATTTCATGTGATATTGCCTTCATTATTCTTCCTAGGCTCTAACTAGGTAATAAAACTTTATTATATGACTCCTCAGCAAATGCCAGGGTTTTATATATTCTTGATGGATTTGAGACATCTAATTAAAACAAGTTCTAGAGCTTGTCATGGCCCTAGTAAACAGCTATAAGCCCAGCACTTAGAGGTTGAGGCAAGAAAGCTGTCTAAGCTAGAGTCTATGGACATCCTGGACTACTTACCACAACCTTAGCTGTAAAAGACAGGAAAGAGGTAGCTAGAGAGATGGTTCAACAGTTAAAAGCATTTGCTGTTTTTCCAGAGGATCTAGGTTGGGTTCCCAGCACCCAGTTCAGGCAACTCACAGCCTCCTGTAACTCCAGTTCAAGGAAATCAGATGCTCTCTTCCAGTTTCCATACATATCCTGCACACAGGTGGCACATACTCACACAGACATGTGCACATAAATGTTTCTAAATTAATTTTTAAAAGCAACAGCAAAAGAAGTGATGTCTCCAAATCCAAGTCTGTGTGTCTGCTTAGTCTTACAACAAGCCATTTAAGTCAACTAACAAGGTGTCGAGGCATAGAAGATTGTTTTATTAGAAAATCTAGCCTCCGAGTAGATACAGAACACTTGTCCATACCAATTTTTTCCAAAGCCACCTTTGGAATAGCTTGCATGAGTGGGGGATGCCTGGGGGATGAGTGGGCCCCTCTCATGGTGGGTAAGGTTGGAGGGCAGATGGTACACACCTGAGCCAAACTGCACAGTCATAGACATGTTTTCAGTTCTTCAACTCCTACGAAAAGCAGTGATTGTTCTTTTTGACCGGATTAGTCTTCATATCTTCAGCTCCCAGAATATTCACACTATTTAAGCCAGAGCAGGGCACCTGAACTGAGAAGAAAAGCAAGGGTCAGGAGATCTTAAACATGGAGTCCTTCATGCCTGGCTTCAGTTAGACATTGATTCAGAAAAGTTTTTCATTTATTATAGCATGCTGGCTTGTTAAAGAACAGAAATGGCTACTACTCTCACACTGTAATGAAGAATTTGAAAACTACCAGTAATGATGATTGAAGCTTGATAAGGGTCCTGAATTCTAGGCTCTGTAATTATTTGCTTTCGGCACATAGCAAAGGTTGCTCAGATCCCTGTGTGTTAGAAGCAGCCACTGGTGGTGTCCTCCATTAAACTATCTCAAACTTAACACTCTCAGAGTTTAGACGAGTAACAATAATAAGCCTGCTTGAGCCCCAGCAACTGAGGTTCTCTTTTCTTTCCATGGAAACTTTTATAGGAGAACATTGACAAGAATGCCCCTCTGTGAGATGCAGTGAGACTTGGAGTCTCAGAGGAAAGAGAATTTCACCTGTCATCCCCATCTCTATCACAGTGGACTTTATATATGCATTCTTTCATGTACAGCACCAGGAAAATTGATTGTATCCAGCTCTCTAAAGAGAAGCTAATCTTACCCTGTTCTTCTAGGGTTAAGTGATTCTCCTCTACAATAGCCTGCACATGTTTTTATATCATGTATACTCACACACACACACACACACACACACACACACATGCACTCAGGCTTTATCACATTGATGGTACCATTTTCTCCTATATTTGCAAAGTTAGTTAAATTTCAAAAAAGTTATTACCTCATTTGAATATGTTTAAAACCTTGTGCCTTTAGTGGATGGGTCTTGCAAGCTAACAGCTGGTAGAAGGTTCACTTTCTTCATCAACTTTTCATGAGACCCTACCATCTTCAAGCTAGCAATGGTGAATTGAATTCTGGTTTTAAACCAGCTACTAGTGTGTTCCAAAGTTCCCTGTTTTATTAACATCTATATTTTCTAACTTTTAAAACACATATTCATTGTTCCAAAGGATGGTTTTATAGCTCCATTCTCACTCATGTGAATACCTCTTATATTTCAGACCTTTCTCAGTTTGTCCACTGCTCCCACTCAAGGAAAATGCTGTAGTTTTAAAGAACCCACATGATTAGATCCATGTACCTGGATCTCCCAGTCACCATAAAATCATGGAAATCACAGGACGGGCAATGTACTTTGAAAGTTAACTTCAAATTCTGCCAACCACAGTCAGAACTATGATACTGTCAACCAAATATGTCTAAATTATCTCACCCTTTTGACTACAGCACATGTATGGTTTTCTGGGGGAAAAAAATGTTTAGAATATTTTGAAACATTTCCTGTGGTCCTGAAGTAATTAGAGAATTCTAGTCTGAAGTCGAGCCACTCTGTGGTCTCGACTTCAGAGGAAGGGCATGCTAACCAAATGAGAAAACTGGTCTTCCCTGCTGAGCAAGTAGTGACAGTGGTAGCCCTCATTTCAGAGGTAGAATGAGATGCCAGGAACTGCACTAGGGTACTTCATTGTCTGATAAAGTCTGGTCATAACCATCCTTTCAGTTGGAAACTCAGGTCATCTACAGTTAACACGCAATGTCTGTCATTGCTGAAAAGACGAGAGTTTGTCAGCTGAACGTGATTAAGGTGCTTTCTTCATTGCCAGGACACCCAGTTTCAGCTGTTTATATGCTTTTCCTGTTTATTGTTACTGAAGTGTCATGGCCATAATAGCTGTAATACTATCAAAATGTTCTATAACATATGGTTTTTCACAACAAATTGCAAATCGACCCTACGTAGTTTGATTGGGCTCTTGATTAATATTGTTGAAAAAGGAAGAGAAGGAGATGGAAGGAGTTAGCCCCAAGTGTTTATACATCAGCCGCAAGGAAAACAAGGTGGGTCAGGGAAACTGAGGAAGAAAAAGGAGACACATCTTCAGCTATTGCTACCAGTCGAAAGGTCAGTGTCTTCGGGTGAGTACTTTGAATGAAGTTATCCTGTGCCTTCATTTAGTTCTCTCCTACAAAGCAAGCCTGATTTTAAGGAAATGAAAGATGCGACACCCTTATGTGATTACTACATCTTGTGTACATCTTGTATGTACTGATCTATTATGTTTACATTGATTATGTGTTATGCTTTTTAAAATAAGGAGATAGAAATGTTAGCTACCTTGATTTGATCGGTACACATTGTAAACATGTATCAAATTATCACACTTCATTCTATAAAAGAATACATTTAAAATAATAATTGATGTTAGGTAAAGTGTATTCTGTGCAAGCATGAGGACCTAAGTTTGCATCCCTAACATCTATGCAAAAAATCCAACAAGATAGCACATACTTGCAATATTAGGAACAAATGGGAGGGCAGAGACAGGGAGAGATTCTAGGGTCTCACAGGCATTCTAGGCAATGGTTAACTTGGGGTTCAGTCTGAAACTTGACACCTAGTGGAGACCTCTGGCCTCTGCATACACACACACACACACACACACACACTCACATACAAACATACACATCACACATACAAACATGCACACACACACACACACACATGAGAAGTGCATACACATTAGATTTAAATAAATTTAAAATGAAAATTATTCATTTTAAAATCTTCACTAAGCATTTCAATAGTGAAAAGTGACAGGCAAATGTTTTAAAAGCCTTTGAAGCTATGTTGGAGCTGAATATAATCTTCAGTGCTACAAAAACCATAATGCAAACTATCGGTTTAAAGCAGCCAAGTTTTTAAACTACATGCCCCAAATATTCTTTGGAGTGTTTTAATATTTTAAATATTAAAAGACATCCAATGCATGCTATGCAGGCTATCTTTGGAAGTCAGATTGTAAACTGTTTTTTGTTTGTTTGTTTGTTTTCTTCCTTTAAGTTTTCACAGTAATTTTTGAATTGTATTCCTTTGTGATCAAGTTTGAAAGAAATACCAATATTTTAAGAGAAAAAGAAAATGTATGAAGATTAAACTGCAAGTTGGAGCTTTCTTTGGGACATAGCTGAGTCTTTGCTGAGGACAGCACATTCCTTCCTTCCTTCCTTCCTTCCTTCCTTCCTTCCTTCCTTCCTATGCAATGAAGTCTTCCCAGCTGAGATGACACAGTGGAAGGGCCAGGCTTACCCCCAGCCCCAAGTCTTGCACCATCGGATTGTCAGATGAAGCAGCTGAGGATCTGAAAGTCAAGGAACAAAGCAGACTCTGTGTCAGTGCTGATGAGCTACAAGGCTTAAAAAGCGTTCCCGTCTGTCTTCCTAGCTCCGTTGACAGGAAGGCATCTTTAGCAAAGCATTGTCTTTTAAAGGGGAAAGGGCAAGATTCATTAGCCTCAAATATTTCAGATTAGATTTTAGATTCCCTCCTCAGAGTAGTTCTTCCCCAGAATCTGTCCTGTTGGGTTAGAACTCGGGGTTGGCAGCCACAGCCCAGGAATGATAAACAGGAAAGACAGGGGTACCCTTAGCATTCAGCAGCTCCTACAGGCTCCTTTGTCCACTTAAACACACACACACACCCCATCCGCTTAAACTTTTCAGGTTTTGTGTGAAACTCCTAGAAAGTGTGTCTTTGAAACAAGTGTGTCCCCTACTCACTTGCCTATTTGTCTGTTTTTCCACCCGATTGGTAAACAATCTTCTAATTTAGTCTGCCTGTGAGCGGGAAACCTGCACGCAAAGCTAGCGCTTCACAGTGGGGCAGACTGCCAGCTCCCTGCTCTCTGCTGACCTTCTGGACTCTGCTGTTCTGCTCTAAGAGCCACTTGGCAGAATACAATGTGTTCTCATGGCCCTGTGACCTTGTAGCCCTGTCTCCTCTTCCTCTCAACCCCAAGGGAATTACCTTAAATTCTCACGTCGTTATGCTTCTGACTTGCCTTTCAAAATGGACCGGGCGGGCGGTAACTCAGGGCGCAGCCGTGTGGTTTGCTTCCCTAAGAACAACCTGGTTTCATTTGTAACCATTTAAAGTCTGTGTCCGCGTGATCTTGTCTGTAGAGGATGTCTATTGAGGAAAAGGACTCTCTGTGTATCTCTTTATCTGTTTCTTGTCTTTTTTCTTGGTTCTGTGTTTTCTGTTTGTCTTGTCCTTATTCAGGTTCATTTGGTTTTATTTTATCTTATTTTACTATCATTTTCTTTCTTCCTTTTTTTCTTTTATTCTTTCTTAAGTACCTGTTTTCTAATGTGTGTGTGTGTGTGAGAGAGAGAGAGAGAGAGAGAGAGGGAGAGAGAGAGAGAAACAGGTAAGATATTAACTTGAGAGAGTCAGAAGAATCTGGAAGGAGTTTGGAGACAGACAACCCTAACCAGAATATATTGCATGAAAAAAAAAAAAACTATTTCCAATAAAATAAATAAATAAAAATAACATGTAGGCCCAGAACATGGCTTAACTGGAAAAGTGCTTGCTGCATAAGCCTGGTGTCCTTAGCTCAGTTCCCACATAGAAAAGCCAGTTGCACTGGTCTACATCTTTAATTCCATCGCTCCTCTGATGAGATGGAAGGCAAGGAAGAAACGCTAGGATTGCCTAGACATCAGTGTGCCTGGAGAATGCAGTATAAACCAAAACAACAAACATCCTGTCTCTATAGTTGGAAGGAGAGAACCAACTCCTGACAAGTGTCTGCTGACCTCCACAGGTACACTGCGGCATGAGTACGTGTACATGTGTGTACTTGCATGTGTGTGTGCACATATAGCAACAATAACAATAAATGATAAATTTAAATTTTTAAGTGAAGTCACTTAGTTATACTTTAATATAAACAGTGTTGTCTTTTTTTAAAGACACATTTTCTGAAACTAAATGCTATTAGTAGGTGGGTCAATGGCATGGCTTCCCATTCTTACCGGTCTCTGAGTGATACTCACTGGAAGGTGGTTACATGGATCACTCCTGCAGTTCTCTCTGCCCCGTAGCCTCTGTGACCTCCCACTGTCTACTGTCCATGGCATAAGGATGGAAAGGGCAAACAACCTCCTGATATTGTTTTGAAAAAGTTTTGACTCCTGACTCCCTAAAATCTCAGCCCTGAACCTTCAAGGAACATGAAACGCATGTCCAGTTTTTTAGTGTTGTCTTAAAGTTCAAGTGTGCAAACAGATCTCTCCCTTGAGGAACAGGTGGAGTCTCTGGTTAATTACAAAGCTCCCGTAACTTCTAATAATGTTTTTGTCAAAACACTTCTCATACCTACAATCAAATCATTTTGTATAGAAAGAAAAATGAGGATAGAAGAGAAAGAAAAGCTGACCATGAAACTCTACATCAGGTTCCTTCAGCCCTAGGTCCTTTAGAGATGGAGAGTAGGAGAGAGGGGCAGCTGACAGACAGCTGTGACGAGCCGGAGGAGGGACCACAGAGACCATGGTTGAGAGCCCAGGTGCGGACCTCTCTATCAGCAGCACTAGGCAGCATCCCTTTGAGACCTATTCCTTGGCAGAGGCTCTCTTAAACCCGGAGGCTACATCAGAAAACACAAGGAAGAGGTTCCAGCCTTAGGAGCTGATACAGACATGAACGCAGCCCCAAATCCTACCACTTCACAGAAGGTTGCTTGGACTAAGTTATTTCATTTCCAAGTGTTTCATTTCTTCTTCCGAAAATTGTGAATAAGCTTTGAAAGGGTTTTGGTAATAATTAAGTGACAGAATGTCTGCAACGTGCCTACATTTAGTGAATGGCATCTTTGCTGGTAATCCCTGTTCCAAAGTGGACCCCTTATGAGGCGAGCAGTCTTCACACCACGGTCATTCACAGGACACCACCTGGGTAGTTGAACCTGAGGTCTGATCTAGGTTTGCACAGGACTCCTGAGGGCTATAGTAATGTCCTGTAAAAAAAAGCCAGAGACCCTGCTCTTTCTGTTCCCCAGAAAGTACCTAGGTATTTTTTATGCCGTTCAACAGTATTAAAAAAAATAAAACAATATAAGGACTGTAAGTAAAACTACACACAGAGTGCCTCAAGCCTACTCCCAGGAAACAGCCCTCAGAATTATGCTGAGAGTATGAAGCCATTTTATAAAAGATACTTTACAGCTTGGCCACCTACTGTGTGCATTTCTCATGTGTCTTGGGGTGACAGAGTTTCCACCCACACCCTCTGACTGAGTTGGTATGAGCCTTCTGAGAAAAGGTAACCCTACCTTCTAAACAGAATTTCCAGGCTAGAAATGAATCTTTGATAGGTCTATTTCATTGTCTTTATTACCTTCTCTTGGCAGCTTTTCTGTCATTAGTATCAGATTAGGGGATTGGTAGGCAAAGGAGAAAAGAAAAGAGAACAGACATCCGCTCATTGTGCCGAGAGCCACCAGTCTGCTGAACACATTTGGAATCAGAGAACATTCAACAAGAATGAGGTTTGGGAATTACTTGTGTGGGTTTTATTTCCTCAGACTAGCCTACTGCTCCTTAGAAGGAAGCAATCAGAGTCTACTATCCAGAACATAACTCTTCTATAAGGCATGTGGGTTTAAAAAGAGATTTGACTCCATGGCTACCCTCCCTGATTGGGTTGACTGCTCCTCAAGTAACACATATGGATTCTGAGTATTTTGAGAGGATACTCATCAACCAAAAGATGATCCCTGGAACTGATATCCATTACTGGAAAGCAAAGTGACAGGAGCCCCCAGAGGACTATGCTTGCGAAGAATCTGCAGCGCCTGTGGCTAACTGTGCCCTAGTTTGATCTTAAAGTCATGATCTGAGATAATCCTTTCAAATCTGTTCCCCTGCTTAAGAGGCACCAGGCATGTGAGCAAGTTCCCTCCCAGGATCCTTTACATCAGCCGGTCAGAGCCAGCTTTCAGCAAACATAGACATCACATCAAATCTTCCAACAGATGTCCCTTTCACAGAAGTTGGAGCAGAACCAACACTATGGAGAAATTGTAACAAAGATATAGTCGGGTATTCCCAGTGGACAGGCAGAGTACTCTCACAGAAAACCTGCTCTAGGGTAGAAAGTGAGTTTTACAGTGTTTGAACCACCTCTCCCAAGTTCTTTCCCACCCAGCAGGCCCCACACTGCCTGACTGGAGATGCAGGGCACTGTGTACTCAGTGAAGTGTTGGTCAACTTCACAAGTCTTAATAAAACATTTTAGTAAGCAGCATAAGAAGGTTTAGAAGCTGGGAGTCAGTATCCAGCCCCTAACTCCTCTCTGGTGGGATGGTATAGAAGTTTCTGATTCGTGCCCCCTCTTCCTGGCATCAGTGCCTTGTAGGAAAACTAATATGTGAGTCATGCCAAGCAGTAACTGAAAGCATTCCACACGCATTCCAGGCCACCAAGAGGTTCAGGGTCACTGAGTCAGGGGATGAATTTGAACAGTTGATGACTTTTGCAGGGCCTGGGTGCATAAAGGTGGGAAGCTGGCTTTCTTTTTCTAACTATTTAGCATGCCTTCCTCTGAAGAAAAAGAATTGCAGGCCCGCAGGTGGGGTGAAATAAAGCTAGTGACCTTAGTGTTGTGAATCTCACTAGAATAGATTTGCTTACTGCTTATTTATAAGGCACCAAGCCAAAAACTCAGTTTACTGGCAGAATATTTTTTTTTTTTTGTTTCTATTGTAAGGGCAGGGAATTGATACTATTTAAAAAAACAAAGCCACCAGTTCAATGTTGCCTGTTTTTAAAATTAATGTGTGTGTTTGTGTGTATGTGTGTGGTGTGTAAGTATACATATGGTATATTCATAAGATGTATACATATGGCATGTGTGTGGCATGTGTGTATGTGTGTGTTATGCATGTATATGTGAGTGTATGAATTGTGTGTGCATATATATGTGTACATATGTGTATAATGTATGTATGGTGTATGTGTATAGTCTATATATGTGTATGTAAATGTGTGTAGTATATACATGTGTGTATCTGTAAGTATGTGGTGTATATGTATGCATAATACATATGTGTGTGTGTGCATGTGTGTGTGTGTGTGTATGTGTGGTGTATATGGGTTTGTATGTGTGTGTGCTGTGTGTGTGTGCAGTTGCATACTCATGTGTGCAGAGATGTATATAAACAATTGGGCATTCTTGTAGTGACCACACTATGGCTGTCAGGTGTTTCCCTCAGTTGCTCACCACATCACCAGTATGTGGTATCTCTTTTTCAAGAAAAGTATCTTCACGGAAACTGGAGCTTCTCGTTTGGCCTAGGCTGGCTGTCTAGTGAGTTCTGAGGATTCTCTTACCTTTGCAGTCCTATATTGGATTCTGGTGTAGCAATGTTGGGCTTAGTGTAGCATGTGTGACTGGTGTAAAAATTCAGGTCCTCATGCTTGCACAGTGAGCACTCATTCCTCAAGCCATTTCTCAATGCCTTGCTTTAATTTTTATTCTAGCCATGGCCCGGAATTCACTGGGAACACCCCTGTACCAGGCACTGTGCCATCACTGAAAATATTAAAATCAGTGAATATTGGATGTAGAAGAGACCTTGACATGGACGAACAATTGTCCCACAAGTGAGGATGATATAGTCGCCCGAGCACATAGGAAAGATTCAAGAAAGACTTTACGAAGGTGTGGCTAGCCAGAATTGTAAAGGGTGTTGAGATAAAAGAGACTTACAAATATACCTAAACAGTAGTGCCTAGGGAGTGCCTGAGCCCTCTTCACACTTATCACACTACTGAAGAGCGGACTTCAGAACTTGTATTTTTCGGACTGTACTTCCATTTTAATCTCCGGCCAACATTGCTCCGTTATCTCCCAAATCCCCACCCCGCCCCCACCCACCAAATGAACACAGATCTATGTTCAGTTCTATGTGTAGAATAGAACGTTGAACAAGAAGAGTAATCTCTAAGCCCTGTCATGTTGCCATTGGGGTTAACCCATCCCTTGCCTGACTCTGGCACTTCAGCTCAGCCTCAGCCCAAGAGAGAACTGCAGCATAACAGAGTTTGGATTTCCCAGGTCCTCAGATTCATTGCCAATATTCACACAATGCCTGAGCACTTCCTGGAATCAGTAAAACCCACAAACCAAATCCACAAATTTGATTCATGAGAGGCTGATTTGAGAAAGACAGTCCAAGAAAAATGTCAAATCCTATGTTAAGACTTCATGTGTATTTGGTCATTCAAGCTCTGAGTACATGTTCATTCCACGCTTGACTTTTATAGATTTTTTTTTTTAATTTCAGATTTGACATATAGATTTGGTCATATGTTACATGCTCCCCGTGTCTGGTTTATCTTACTTAACACAGTGTTCTCAAGATCCACCTGCATTGTTAGGAATGATGAAGTCCTCCTTTTCACCATATTCAGTGCTACTTCATTGTATGTACATATTGCATTCCACACATATCATACTCATGCTTTGGTAGACACATTAAGTTGATCCTGTATCTTAGCTATTACGGAAGGTCACTGTACAGATGTGGCGCACAGACAACCTCCACACAGTTGTTTCAGTGTCACTGTACAGATGTGGCGCACAGACAACCTCCACACAGTTGTTTCAGTGTCACTGTACAGATGTGGCGCACAGACAACCTTCACACAGTTGTTTCAGTGTCACTGTACAGATGTGGCGCACAGACAACCTTCACACAGTTGTTTCAGTCCAGTTCCTAAATACTCAGAAGTAGCTGCTGGGTAGGTGGGAAGAAAGGTAGACAGGAAATTATTGTTCAATTATTGTTCTATTGTTCAAGTAGAATGTTCTACTTAGGATGAATGAGTTCTGATGTTTTATTGCAAAATGTTGCTGTTAACATCAATAATGTGGCATATAGTTTAAAATAGCCCAAAACTAGAATATCCTCCAATAAAAGGTAAGTATTTAAGGTTACAGGTATATTGATTATCTTGATTCCATACATAACATATGCATATTTGAAATATCACCCCATATCCCCAGATAATATACAATTACTTATCAGTGAATTTAAATAACTTATTTCTTTTTTTTTCTGCTTGATCATTTAATAATTAATTTCTACAGGAATTCCGCAAATAAATACATTTTCGCCATTACTTATGTTTGCACATTTACTATCTATTCCCATCTTAGATTGTACAAATAAACAACTTATTTCTTAATTTACTGGTGAAACATATAGAATCAGTGTGAGAGAGGCATTGAGGCACCAAAAATTGCACCAGCTGTTCTTTCAAAGATGCTCTGTCCCATCTCAGCCAGGATGTCTCCCCTTTTTCTACCCAACTCTACTCAAGCCCCTCACTCCCTTCACCAGTTCTCAAATCAAAGAAAATACATCTAGTAAGTGATAATACCCAATCCAGAAATGCCATAGAAACTTGAGTAATCAAAACTATGACCTGTATGTTGTGTTTGTCAGAGTTTTCATCACTAACCAAACCTTCTGCACATAATTAACTACAGTGAAGAATGATTTATCTTTTTGACTCAGGCTTCAGAAAGGTCATTCATGCTTACATAGCCCATGCACTTGGGCCAAGAATCATAACGGTGACATGAGATGGTAGAAGAGGTTTGCCCCCAGCTAAGCCTTACCTCTCAAAGTTCCCCTCCAAGACAGGACTGCCAGCTTGGGACCAAGTGCTCAACATATGAATCCAAAAAGGACACTTTACAGACGTGAAAATCTAAATGAATTTTTTAAATTGGCACATGAAATTTAATGGGCCACTTAACCTTTATATTTCCATGTTCTGTGGAGTGAATAGTGTCTCAAAATTATTTGATAAAGCTCCAATTCCTCTCAATATAGCTAAAATTGAAGACAGGTCTTTTAGAAGCTAATAGTAATTAAATGAGGTAAATATAGGAGTCCTAATATAGTAGGATAAATGACTTTATAGAAAAGCAGTAAGGGCATAGTAGACAGGTAGCTCTCTTGGAGCCAGAGCCCAGCCATAATGATTCCTTGTTCTTGGACTTGAAGCCTCAAGAACCATGAGAAAATAAATGTCTATAGTTTAATTCACAGAGCCATGAAATATTGCTATAGAAACTTAAGCAGATTACTACACTATATAATCTACAGACCCTGGTATTCAAGGTTCAAAGAGGTCACTGCAGCTTGTAGTCTACAAAGTTGATTATCCTGTGGGTTGGCTTGCTAAATCCAATGGATACCTCTAATGACTGTGCTATACAGTCTACCTTCCCATGGGATGCTATGGCCTATTATACAAAGAACTTCAGAAAATGAAGATTAGCAAGCTCAAGAGGTGCCATAGTCAAATACTTGGACATGAGCATGAACTCTGTGGCTGGAACAAAATACCACCTGCTGCTGACCCATCATGCTAATCCTGCCTATTCCTTCCCCTGTGGACAGCCACAGATATTTCCACAGCAGGTGTGTGGCTTCCCTGAGCAGTTTTCAAAGACATATCTCTGCAATGTTCTCACTGACTCACTGTTTCTGCTCTAAGTAAATTGAAACAACAGCCCAGAGAGCTGAACTCAGAAAGGAGGGCAGACTGATGATACGGGGTTGGCTTCATCTTGGGTGCTCAAGTGTATGCTACACCGGGAGTGGAGAAACAAAAAAATTACCAAACACTGGAGATATCAGGTCTCCCAACCCATTCATAATTGCTGAACTTGTCCTTTTGGTTTGCATGTGTAGTTCTTGAATCATAGACTCAGAAAAAAAAATCTGCTTTTCTTCAAATACATTTTTCATTAAGAAGAACAGTTGAAGAACATAACTTGCAGGAATGGACTGATTGTAGCTATGGTTTAGAGATTTGGCTCACTTACAGGGTACCCTTCAAAGCTGTGCCATGCTGTAATTCTCCTCTTGGAATTTATCTTTGAAGCTAGCCATTGTCTTTTTCACTGCCATGTTTCTGGGGTGTGTTATTGATGGCCCCTTACTGAAGGTTCTCTACCAGGGCTCTGTGTTCTCATCAGCCATCTTCCACATGATTTTATTGGAAAACATCTGCACTAGTCTAGAGCCTGGATTGGGAATGGGGACACAGTAAACATGTACTTTCAAAAATTCAAGTTAAAATACTTCAAATTAGATAAATCTTCAGAGCCCTGTCACTAAAGGGAGTGACCCTCTCTTGTTTACCTTTTCAAATCTTTAATAAAAAGAATTTGATTAGCAATTTTCTGAATATGGAATTCTCAGATTGAGAAAATCTTTCCTTCATGTAACCCATAGTTTTCTGATGTGAGTTTGTTCCCTGCTCATGAGTCATACACAATTCTTAGTCTTAGTCTTCAACTTTATGTTTTTCTTAAGCCCATCACATGCTCATTCTAAAATCTGACAACAGTTTTTACTAATTATAAATTTTTACTTTTATTTTGTGTGTTTTATGTTTTTCTAGGAATTAGTGTGTGTGTGTTATGATTTTCAATGGTATGAATCTGTGATAGATTGAGTTAGAAAATAGATATCACTCTACTCCTTTGGCTACAGATGGTCTAAAAAGCACTAATGGAGTCTTTCTCTTCTACTTTGGACCATTTCCAAGATCCTCCCCTCTCCCCAAATAAGCATGTGCAATTCCTGAACTACATATGTCCACCCTTCCTTAATCACTTGCCTTGACTTGGGGATGCCACCCAAGAAATTAAAACGGAGTTAATATGGGCTACATTGTGACTCAGTAAGGTCAACAACTCCGGTGCTTACAGGTGCTGCGATGTGAATGAGGCCTGGGTGGTAGACAAAAGTTACCTTTTGCCAATTTTATACAAGCTAGAGTCATCTAGGAAATGAGAACCTCAACTGAAGAATTGCCTCCATCAGACTGCCCTGTAAGCATGTCTGTAGGACATTTTCTGGATTAATTGAGTTGAGAGGGCCCTGCATACTTTGGAGAGCGCTCCCTTCTGAGCAGATGGTCCTGGGTTGTATAAGAAATTAACCTGAGCAAGCCAGTATGTAGAGTTCCTCCATGCTCCTGCCTCAGTTCCAGCTAGGGTTACTGGCTTGGTTTCCCTCAAGTGAGTAATCAGGATTTATAAGCCAAGACCCCCTTTCCTCCCCCAAGTTAGTAACAAACTAAGATAGGTGGGCTGAGTCAAGGTTAAGAGTGGGAAGCTGTCCTCAACTTTAAGTCAACATTTCCAAATAGCAGCATGGACCAGGACTGCTGACTTCTCATAGTAGTTCAAAAAAGGTCAGATACCCAAATGTTTACATAAAAATGAATTCATTTACGTGTATTGGGAAGTAATTAAGGCATTTAGAGTCTATAAGACTAGTCCAAGCAAATGTATCTGTGAACCAGATTTCACCTCTGGAACACCACTGGGAACTACTGGGGCAAAACTGCTCCAGATAGGAGAGTAAGACCCAGACATGAAAAGGTCCCAGTCAAATTCTGCATGAAAGTGGTTTTGATTTTGTTTGGGGACAGGAGTCCCACCAGCATTTTTTCCAGAGACAGGAAAGAACCAATGGTATGATCTAAGCTTACAGGATCACTCTGTCCACTTTAGTCAAGCAAAGGCTCATCTGTAACAGGCCAAAGATACCAATATAAGCAAAGAGCAGATGCCATATGGAGAACCTACATGTGCTAACCTAGAGGCTACTTATCCTGTAATGGAAGTAAAAATAGGCCACAGTACAGAGGGGTGTGCTTCTGAGGAACACTTCTTTGAAGGGAACTTGGAGAGGGCCTCTCAGCTATGCTGCAGGGAGGTGGGAGGTGCTGTCCCTTTTTTCAGTCCTAGGAGGAGATTGATTTTCTGCAGGAAAACTCAGAGAACATTCCTGACAAGGGATTGCCAGTGGAGTGGGGTTTGATTCACACATAAGAAAAAGCCACATAATGGGTTGGACCATGTTGAGGGCTCCCAGTTGAGCAGGGTAAGGGATGCCTGAGTGTTTCCTGCCAGACGTATATAGCCTCTGTATTCATAAGTTCTGTCAGAGGGAGGAAGAGGCCAATCTGCATTTGCTCTCCAGGGACAGCATATGACTTACCAGCTCACAGTTATGAGAATTTAGAGTGCTCTATAAGGACTGAATGGCCTGGTTCTTTCACAGAGCTTTCCCCATAAGACAAAGGAGAGGAGTCCCCTCTCTGCCTTCCAGGGCCTTTCCCAGCCCCTTCTCCTTTTGTCTGCTCCATCCAGGAACTATAAGGTATCTGCCCTCAGATCCTGAGATGGCCTTTCCCATTAAGTCCCATTCTTATTTATCTTCTATGGAGAGAGCTCACTCTAGGTCTGAGTCTACAAGCTGTGGGAGTGTCCAATAAAAGCCCGTCCAGGGGAGCACTGATCTCATTATCTAGGGATGGTTTCATTTAAAGAAGAGCTTTATTCACTGATGAATGAGGCAGGAGGGTGGGAGGCTGTGATTTGCATCCATTGTGCTCTTAGTGCCTCAAACACTGAATTGTGTTTCTGCGCTGGACTCTGCCTTTCCTTTTCGCATCCAGCAGCTCCCAGGTCTGTATCCATAAGATCTCCAAACCCAAACAATAGAGCCCTCAACTTGGAAACTGAAACGCTGGTTTCAGGGAACAAAGCCCTCCCTGACTTTGCCCATCACTTGCTGCTTGTGTCATAATTTTGGCACTTGCTTACGTTCAATTTAGCGTGTAATTATATTCCTGTTCCTTGGTGTTTTTCTTTCATTGCTTGTAAGTGTTGGGATTTTTCTTTGAACCAATAATACTGAAAGTTCCTGAACAGCAGAAATAACTTCTCTCGCTTTGCCAGAGATCCACATACCTAGCAGGGCTGGGCTCAGAGCTGGCACTCAGTACACACCACTAACCTGTATGAGTGCAACGAGCACCCAGATCCACCTTTAACTTACCATTTAATAAGGTAGAAGTTCAGAACTAGTTGAGCCTTTCATTCACCATGTCCTATTTCCTGCTGTAAAATCCTAAGTATGGTTGCTGGGATCCTGATGAAAAGGGCCTGATATTCCCAAGACTTCAATGGCTCATGTCCCAAGAGAAACCCTTCTTATGCGAAGCATTGCTCTGGGTGGATAGCAACCATGACTCACTGTTGAGTCTGTGTGGGAGACTCCATGACCATAATTCTATGTAGAAAGTATTTCCAATACATTCCACTTATTCCCTCGCACAGTCTTTCTGGACTACAGTGTTGTCATGGCATTTGTCCTGTGACTGTGAACAAGTTTCACTACTAACTGATCCTTGGGTCTTCAGAATCATAAATATTATCCACATTTCAGTTTTAATGCATTAGTCACATGCACAGAGAAGCCTGAGAACCACCTCGCCATAAAGATGACCTTGTCATGTCCCTCCTTAGAGAGAAACTTGGTTTTCTGAACTATCACCAGAGAGCTGTCCTGAGCTCTAAATGACACTTTATTCCTCTAGAGAAGATGTTTCATACACCAGCGATAGCATATGTTATCACAAACCCCACATAATTACAGCGCTAAACCCAGACACAGAGGAATCGAGCAGAATAGCATTAATAAGAACTGCTGTGAGTGAAATTCTGTCCTTGGATGGATGAGGAGAAAGTTCAACATGCTGGACCAGCCTGAAAGATAGAAGGACCATATTCCAGTGAAAGTCAAAAACCCCACTGGCCTTCGAGGTTCAAACAGTATCTCAGCCCCTCAATAAATATGTAGAACTTACTATAACAGCTCCAGCTTCCTGCCATGAGCCTCAGATCTGATTCAGCTACTGCAATCTGCTATCCTGTATCACTTGTCCTGCCCACCCCCAACACACAGGCATACTCTATACAAGCCCCAAATCAAATTTCACTTTCACCTCCCTCATCATAGCAAACTAGACCTATCTCCCTTTCAACAAGGCTGTATATCTATAGAATGAAAAAGTATCTTACACTGTCCTGCACTATTCCCCTGACTATTATAGACTTACACATCATTGGCTCAGTAAAAGGATCTTCAAACACTTCTGTTGGCATGGCCCATTCTTTCAGGAAGAACCCTGAATGAGCCCATTAGCACAAGATCCTCTTCTTCAATTCTAAAAGCTCAGCCTCTTCCACACCGAATTAGCCCAGCATGGTAGACTATCTTCCCTTCAATGACACTTATAGAAAACTCTAAGAAAAAGGCAGAGTGTGCTGCTGCATGGACTGGGCTGGGAAAGGATCTCAATACGGAAATAGTAAGAAATATATGCACCCGGGGATCAGATGAAGTGAGTTCATTTATTTTTCTTTGAGAAACAAGAATTTTCTTGAGAATCCTGAGTTATGAAGCCACAAGGGAAATGACAGCAAGAATTGGGAGAGCACAGCATGATAATTCATAATTGCACTAAAAAATTATACTCTGAGCAAACTATAGTTCCAACCTTTATTGCTAAAATACCTGTGCTTCGTAAGTCACCCTTGCTGTCCACATGTATCTAGAAGAGGATGACTTGAGAAAACGACCAAAGGTCTGAGCTGGAGTTTGCTTCTAGTAGTATTAATACTAGGAAATGAAATGATGCTTGTTATCAGCACACCCTTCTAACAAGGACATCAATGGTTCCTCCTAAGTGGATCAGACTTAAATATAAAATTATTACTAACATTAAAAGTGTAGTCACCTGAAACTGGACAAATGTCACAGAAGGTGGAGCCAAGAAGTGAGATTGCCCAACTCTTTTAGATCCCAGATCATCTTGAGTGAGTCTGAGACACTGGACACGGTTTTTACATTGTTGGATTTGGTTTTGCTTTGATCTGATTATAACTGTGCCCTCACTTCCCTTTTAGAGTAAAACATATATGAGACTAATTTTGGATTTTGCAGGAACCCACAGCCAAAGGAACTGTTTTAAAGGAGAATTTTTTTAGTGTTAAAATTTTTTAAAGAATGTTGAACTTTTAAAATTGGACTATTTTATATTGTGATAATGACATGAGATTTAGGGGATAAATAATTTTTTAAAAAATATATATGGCTTTATTGACAAGGGGTCAATTGTGCTGGTTAGTTTTTGTCAACTTGACACACATTGTAGACACCTGAGAAGAATGAGCCTCAGTTGAGGTATTGGCTCCATCAGATTGGCCTGTGCACGTGTACTGTCTTAATTGATGATTAATGTAGGAGGGCCCAGCCCACTATGGGTACTGTTACCCTTGAGCAAGTGGTCCTGGGTTGTATAAGAAAGCTGACTGAGTAGAAACAGAGGAAGAAAACCAAGAAACAGCATTCCTCAGTTCAACACTTGCATACAGGTTCCTATGTTGAGTTCTTGCCTTGGCTTCCCTTGATGACAGACTGTAACCTGTAGGTCAAATATAATCTTTATTCCCTAAGTTTCTTTTTGTTATGATGTTTTTCAAAGTACTAAAGAAGGCTACTAGAACAACATGGATGGGCAGCACCAACTACGATTCATCACTGCTACAAACAAATGGCATAAAAAGACCAGTCTCTGCCTCAGCATCACACACCCCAGGATCACCCACCTTAGGATCACCCACCTCAGGATCGCCCATCTCAGCATCATCTACCTCATGTTGCCCACCTCAGGAGCATCCAAGTTTAAGTTCCACGGAATGAGGCTCACATCTTAATCTCAGCAATGGTGATTTGTGGTCTTCAGTGCAAAGCCTGCCTGTTGAACATAGCTGGCCAAAGCCTTCCATTTCACACAATCTGTCATTCCTTCTAAAAATATGGGAATGTACCTGACACTCTTATATAAAATGAGCAGACTTGAAACAAACAAAATTAAATACCATTTTTTAAATTGAGTCTAAGTTTACTATTACACACTTGAAATGTGCACACTCAATAGGAATCTTCAGGAGTCATTAAATCAGAATATGCAGAATATGATTTTTCCACACCCTGAAATAAATCTTTTCCTTAAAAAGCGAACAATACCTCCACAAATTGAAAAAAAAAAAAATTCTAAAAAGGAATTGCTAAAATTCCACTGAATGACACATTCTCCTGGAAATCACTTCCTGGTAGATTACTCCCTGATAACACTTTCTAAAAAAAAAAAAAAAATCATAGAGAAACATTCTTTTGAGCACACTTAAAAATAAACTTTGCCAAATAGGGAAATACTGCTCCTTTCAGTAGCCAAAACCTATATTTAAAAAAAATCAGGGAAATCTTTCTTTAAGTATTGGTCAATTGGGCCCAAGAGTCTCCAAAATAATATAGGCTATTGTGGCCATTGCCCTTGGTTTGTTCCAATGGCACCACACACTTTGGACACAAGACCAGGAGGAATCAAGTTGGAACTGCCCTGGAAGTCTCTTCTCTGAGCACTAGCTTTCATAGAAGCAGAGGGAGAGATAGAAGCTACCAAGAGAGAAAGTAACCAGCCATCTTGTCAGCTGTAAAGCCTATGAGCCACAATGAGCAGCCTAACAAGAGATCTCCAACCGTACAGTTGTGGCACTTGCATCCCCAGGGTAACTATCAGCTAATTGGACTTAAGGACTGCTCAAGAGGAAGGAAATCATAAATGGTTCTGTAAACCTAGACAACTACCCATGGCTGGAGAAGTCAAAGATCCTAAAGGAGAACCCATTATTGCCATTCACCCAAACCAATCTAGCTTCTAACTTACACCTGCCTCCATAAATACATCCTCCACCCTTCAGCACAGAAGCTTCTTCCTGCATACGGTGGCTGCTACAGAGATGCACAGCAGGCCAAAATGCAGAGAGTAAGTGGTCATGGGGTGCTGTGATGGTTGAATAGGAATAGTCCCCATAAGTTCTTACATGTAAATGCTTGGGGAAATGACATCATTTGAAAGGGTTAGGAGGTGTGGCCTGTTAGAATTGGCATGGACTTGGAGGAAATTTGTAACTGGGATTTGGGAGAGGGGGGTGGGTGTCGAGGTTTCATTTTTTTCATAATACACCAGTTTTTATTTTTATTTATATTTTGTGTATGTGTGTGAATACATATTTTGTTATTTGAGGCCTTTTTTGTTGTTGTTGTTTTACCCTCAGATTCTGTTTATTCAAATCCCTCATAATTTTAAAAACCTATTTAAAAGTATGATATTGTTGTCTATCTTTCAGTTTACTTAGTCTGACTGTATTTGTTATACGAATACTTGGTTACCCATACATCCAGGTAAGTCATAGTTATCATTATATAGCCAATCCTTTTTCATTTTCTTTTTTTTTTTTTCATACTTTATTTACATTTCAAATGTTCCCCTTTTCAGGTATTGAGGTTTCAAAAGCTCAAGCCAGGCCCAATGTCTCTCTCCTTTTTCCTGATGCTTGCCTATCTAGATATAGAACTCTCAGCTCTTTCTACAACACTATGTCTGCCTGGTGTTGCTGTGCTTCCTGTCATGCTGATAATACACTAACCCCCTGAAACTGTAAGCCAGCCCCTAATGAAATGCCTTCCTGTAGAATAATTGTCGTAGCCATGATGTCTCTTCACAGCAATAGACCATTGACTAAAACAAGTGCCCAGCTCCAATTAGTTCATCTACAATGTGAAGCCATATATCTAAGACTCACAAAACGTCTCAGAAAAGGGGGGGGGGGGAGAGATTGTAAGAGCCTAAGGACCAGGATGTCTGCTATAAGATTCTGTTTTCTAGACAAGACAGGAAAGCTGCACCCATGAGAATCTCAACAGTTTGGTTGTTTAAACAAGACCTTCCTTAGGACATATATATCAGTATGCCAAAGGAGATGGACAACATTTCACAAGACCCCACCCCAGATAAAGCACTGTAGGCAATTAATGGCAGCTGAGGGAGGAAGCATCAGTTTTTGTCCAGGAACAAGCCTCTTGGGCTATCCAGTCCCTAGTGGTCAGCCCTAAACACATGTGCATGTGGTCAAAACTACATGGATTCATATGTGTGTGGTAAAGTATATGCAGCAAAAATAATTATAGAAGAGGTCATGAATCAGAGAGGAAGTGGGTGAGAGAGGAGCTGGAAGGGAGTGGGGATGGAAACTAAATAAATACACTGTACTGTATACAATTAAAAAAAATACTTTAAAATAAATTAATGAAATTAAAAAAAAAAAAAAAAAAAAAAGAGGATGGCCTAGGGAGTTTGCTAGTGGTTATGAGCACTTACTGCTCTTGTGGAAGACCTGAGTTTAGTTCCCAGCACCCATGTCAGATGGCTCACAGCCATTTGTAACTGGAGCTCCAGAGGTAACCAAGTTCCTGGCCTCCATAGGCACCTGAATTCACATGCACAGCCCTCTCCCCCAACACACACACACACACACACACACACACACACACACACAAAAGTAAGTCTCAAAGAAAATAAAGCACAGAGATAGTCCAGTCAGGCAACATCAACGATCTCAGCGAGTAGCCAGCTTCCTCATGTTTCTCAGCAGCAGTGTGCTGGGCACAAGGTCCTTAACAAGTCTCTCTCTTTGTCATTTATCATTAAAGTGAGGAAATCCAAGTCGATTTTCCAGGTTGTGGGTTCAGCAAATGTTGGTGGTGCATGTCTGCCAGCTTTCCTTCAGCCTTCTGTGCATGGCCAGTGCAAGCCCACCTGCCTTTAAGCTTTTAGAAATGAGTGAGCCAAAGAACTTGACATAAAGGCAATTTTGTCATCCCAAAGAGCAGGAGTAGGAAATTTTTCTCAAAGGGGTTGGGGGTTGGGTATTTAAAAACCAGTGAAAGACTTACTGCTTTCCTTTTCCCCTTTCAAAGAAGAAGTCAAGGGCTATTCCCTGTTTGAATGAGAACAAAGACCCTTGGGGATCAAGGTAGAAAGTAAATATTTAAAATAATGTGTCATTGTATTTCCATAATGGCCTGCAGTCTTTGAAATCTGACAACTTTCCTATCTGCAGGTTGGTTTGTTTTTTCTTATTTGCTCTCTTAGACTGTCAGCCACCAAAGAAGCTCACAAACTCAAGGGCACCAAAAGGCATTCAGCCAACATGACCTCAGAAGTATTTACATACTGCGATGGAGACCATGATATAATTCAGTTCCTGTATCACTGTACTTTCTGCCAATTACTACTCCAGTGTGTCTTTCAGGGATGTGGTAAGTATTGGTTTAAGATAAAAGGCAAAGACAAACATTAGTGTGTGACATGAGGCATGAGTTTCCATGAGACCATTGTTTCTTAGCCCTCGCTGCTGCCTGAACCTCACCACCTGCAGTTCTGAGCTCCAGGGTCTGCTGTGCATCCTGAGCTGCATGCTCAGTGGTTCCCAGAGCCATTACCAATGAGAAACTCTGCACTTGGAAATGGCAAAGCTGCTGTGTGTTCTACATGGTATTGAGTTATGACCAACCCAATGTGAGACATTAAAAGCTAGACCCGGGGGCTGGGGGGTGGGGGAATCAGACATGGAATAGAAACAGCTGAATGAGACATAGCACAGGAGCCCAGGCTGAAATTTGGTAACATGGACAAAACACATGAATGTGAAAATAAAAGGAACACTACAATGAAAGGAACATTGAAATGGGCTCTCAGAATGGGGCACAGAGGCCACCAAGAAACTAGAATTTATGCTGTTTAGAATGAGAACTTCCATCGCTTTGACCCTTTGACCTATGGCATCTAAAAGGACCCAAATAACTAGATGATCCTTGTAGCCAGATGTTCCTAGCACATATCCAGAGGCTATGAGCTGCTGTTTTCTGGACATTTCCATGTGTCTGTACAAGCCTTTATTAGTGGTACCCCCTACTCCTTCTTTATCAGTCACATGGTCCTGGTTTCCTCCCAATGCATAAAACCCTCAGGTTTTCTGCCGTCCCAGAAAAATCATTCAGATTAGTTGAACCCATTTTTCCAAAATTACAGCCCCTAAAACCCAAATGCGATCCTTATGTTTTTACAGTTTCTAATGATACCCACCAATAAAAATACAAAAACACGAGGTGCAGGCTAAACTCCTCCTACTCAGGGGTAAAAAGGTTCTAGCCTACAAGATAAAGAGCCAAATGAAACATAACTGCATAACTGTTTAGTGAAAATCTACACCTTGCCGGGCAGTGGTGGCGCATGCCTTTGATCCCAGCAGTTGGGAGGCAGAGGCAGGCGAATTTCTGAGTTTGAGGCCAGCCTGGTCTACAGAGTGAGTTCCAGGATAGCCAGGGCTACACAGAGAAACCCTGTCTTGAAAAACCAAAAAAAGAAAAAGAAAATCTACACCTCTATCTGCTCCATGCACCTGGCAAAACACCACACACTTGAACACACACACACACTCTCTCTCTCACACATACACACACTCACATGCACACACACGTACATACACACACATGCATACACTCACACATACACACACACATGCACATACACATACATACACACTTGCATGCACATATACATGCACACACACTCTCACACATACACACACTCACATACACACACATGTACACATACACTCACATGCATACATACATACACACCTGAGATGCTCGATGCTGTTTTCGTGCACTTCTGCTCTCTACTGGGATTCCTTCAGCAGTGGGGATTTCCACTCTTGCCTGGAGCCCTTCGGCAAGGCATCCTGTTACTAGAGAAGAGAGAGGAAGAAGGACTGTAAAGTCCCGAGCAGCTGGGCAGCTTTCAGATGCTCCGAGGCACCCTTTTCTATTCTGTCTACTCGAAGCCAGGCTCTCCGGGTGTTCCCTAAACTCTCTTCATGCCTGGGTGCACCCTAGTCATGGGGCAATAGATTCAAAAGTGAGCTCTCCTGAGATTAACTATCTATCACAGCTTCTTTTTTAAACTTTGTTTATTTATTCTTCTCTCAGATATTAGATCCTGACAAGGGTTTCCCCTCCCTCTTCTCATCCCAATTTTCCCTTCCCCTTCCCCATCCATTCTTCCTTTTACTTCAGAAAATGGCAGGCCTCCCAGGGCTATCAACCAAACAGGGCATATCAAGTTATAATATGACTAGGCACACCCTGTCATATCAAGGCTGGACAAGACAACCCAGTAGGAGGACAAGGGGCCCCAAAGCAGGCAAAGCATCAAAAGTATCCCCAACCCCACTGTTAGTAGTTCCACAAGAACAGTAAGCTACACAATCATATGATATATGCACAGCCAAACATAAGGCAGAGCTCAAGGAATCCTGCAGAAGAGGAAAAGGAAGGACTGTAGGAGCCAGAGGGGTCAAGGGCACCACAAGAAAATGATCTATAGAATCAACTATCACAGCTTCTTATTGAAAAAAAAAAAAAAAAAGAGCTTCCTTTGTAGTGAAGGAGATGTGGACTACAGAGCTCTAGCGAATGTGAGCAGAATCCACTCTGTCTGTCTCACTAACTCTCAAGCTATGATGAGTGTCTTTAACTTCCCTAGCCTCTGTCAAAATATATCTGCCAGGACAAGATTTCCCAACATCATAAAAACATCTGCAAAACTCCTAAAAACTTTTAATATAAGAGAAAATTAGCAAAAGTGATCATTTCAGGGTCTAGAAACAAAACAGAGAAAGAGAGCAGAGGGAAATGTTTATCCATGAACAATTGATAACCTAATAAGTGGGGTCTGTGACCTCCTGGCCTGGGCTGCTCCATTATTCTCTAGCTCTGGTACATTGGTGAGCCATAAACCACCTCTAGCTCCTTGCTAGAGGAGCTCGCCATGCCCACCATTTTTATTGGACTGCCAATAAAAAATACTAAGTCTAGCAGGGAAAAAATGGATAGTTTATAGTCTGAGGATGTAGCAACAGCCAGTGTGTACAGCAGAGAGACAGGCTACTCAGATACTATTCATGGAAATTCTAGAAATGAGAGAGCTAGAAGGCTTAAATGAGGCCCCGTGATGGCTCTGATACAGCATACTCTCACAGGGAAGACCCATGAGAGCCCAGTAGAACATAAAACCCAGGATGCATTTGAAACCTGCTTGAACTTTGAATTTACGCCTGGTACACAGCCAGATGTGGAGGCTGCACTAGAGATGTGTGAGCAGCACCTCAGCTCCCTCACTGGCTGACTGCCAAGCTATGCAGACTCAGGGCTACCCACTGAAGATGGGCTGTCAAAGAGAAAGTAAGAATAAAGGCAAAACGTAACATTCTCCATATCACAGCTGCACACACAGACTCTGAACAATTAGCCAAAACAACAGTAACAGAAACAATAGCAACAAAACAAACAAACAACCTGTGAGCCTTGATGTTGAATTTAACACGAGGAAATTACCCAAGATAGAGCGGAAAGGAAAATGATTGAAAGGGGTCTCTGGGAAAGCCACCCCCAGTCATTATGTATGCTCACAGAGCCTCAGAGAAAGACAGAGAAAGAAAATTGAAGGGAGTGGTGAAAAACCAAACATCACGTGTGCTGGTAAGTTCCAAAAATCCAGAGAAAGCAAATACCCAGAAAACCTATCAGTGAACCGGACAGGCCAGGCAATAATGATGGCTGGCTTCCCAGAGTGCAGTGGACTCCTCCCTGAGACATGAAGCCCTCCAGCCTAGAGTGTTACAGAACCAGTGGTGTTCTTTGCATTATGTAGTTTGGGCCCTCTGACATCAATTAACCAACGTATAATTCTCCCCAGGCATGCCCAGGCACCAATGTAATCTAGGCAGTTCTTCAACAGATGTTTTTCTCTCAGATGATTCTAGATTGTGTCAAACCAAACCAGGATAGGAAACATTTAAAATGAAATTAAACATAAAGGCAAAACCATTGCTTTTGGAGGGCTGTAACCTGTGCAGTAACAAATGATGCAAAAGTAGCCATCTAAACAAGGGGAAGGTACTGCCGCGAGCCCCCTGCATTCCATATGGGATACTGCTGCATTCACGGAAGTTCGGACTAGTCTGCAGACCAATTACTGAAGGGAGGAGAAAAAAGTAAAAGCAGAAGGCAAAATGATTTAAAATAAGACATTGAAAATGCATGTTTGGCAAAGGATGCATGCAAGTTATATAGAGCTTCTACCATCCTGGAGAAATGGTTAAGAACCTTGGCAAAGGACATGGGTTTGGTTCCCAGCATCCACACGGCAGCTCACAACCATCTGTAACTCTAGTTCCAGGAGACTGGATGCTCACTTCTGATGTCTGCAGTTGCTAGGCATTCCCACAATATATATACATACATGTAGGGTAATATGTAATTTTTAAACACATTTTTAAAAACAATTTAACATATATAACACATACTTATAAAATATGAGAACAGAACTGCAATAAAGTAGGCTAATACGCATACATTTTCTGTTACTGTTCTCCTGTTTAAATTGTTGCTATCAATTTTTACATGAATAAAATGTTAGTTTACCTCCTAAGTACATATAATTTTGTATATAACCAAAACATTAATGAATTAAAAGTGTTTTAAAGACCCACTGTAAATGGGCAAAAATCTTAGCTATTTCACAAAAGACAATGTAAAGATGCTTGACATTGTTGCTCATCAGGGGTGTGCAGAGGAAAACCTCAAACAGACACTGCACAACACCCCCTAGTATGGTTAAAAGTAAAACGACAAATGTCACTCATGATCTTACCATTCCTCTCCTCGGAGATCACCCAAAGGAAATGAAAACACATGTCCCCCAAGCATCGTGCCCAGGAATGCTCATTACGGCTTTATTTATAGCAGTTCTTACTAAAAGCACTGTGATGTCTCTCAGGGAAATGGACAAACAAGCCGTGGCAGCTTTCTGCAATGCAATGTGACACGACGAAAAAGAGGGTGAAATGCTGAAACAAGCAACATGAAACATGCATGGACCCCTACAGATGTGTGTCAGATGGGTAGGATCGTGAGACACCAGGGAGCTGTGTGAGCATCAATGACAGGAAAATGAGCAAAGCTAATGAGGAAGCAAGTAAGTCAAAATGAGGCTGACTTTCCCTGGTGATACTGACTCTGAGAGAACTGTCTAGGATATAGAAATATCTGTGTCCATGTGCTATATCTTAATCAAAATATACAGTTTACAATGTAAGATTTACACATTTTACTGCAATTTCATTTAGGTAAAGAAATTTTAAATACTTCAGGAACACACACACACACACACACACACACACACACATGCCTTCTTTTCCAGCTCATTGACTGTGACTGCCCTCCAAAGGTGTATAGACAGGATGATATACCCTGGGTGTCATAAATTCTGTTCAGGTCCCATCTCTGAACAAGACTTTTAATTCTAGTTTGTGGTCACCAACAAACTGATGAAACAAGAGAATTTCCCAAGCAAAAGTGAGCAACTGGCTTTGTGGTCAACCCGTCACCAGCTGCCATGTTGACAGGTGTCTGACCCTGCCCAAGGAAGAAAAGATACTCATTATTGAGCCAATCTACTTGCTGGTCTGATCCATCATTTAATATATGATATATCACTTGGATATCATAAGCATGAACCTCTCAAATTACAAATCAACAAACTGATTATTTGAAGAATAAGAATGACATTTAGGGGTGGCAAACTCTGAGTTGAAGAGAGAGTTTTGCTCACCAGTGTCTACTCAACTTTTCTAAAAACGGTTCCTATACCCCATCCATCACCTTCCTTTCATCAGATCCAATATTTCAGTTCCTAGGGACTTCAGAAACTAGAAATAACTCTGCAATGACACGTATTATAATGACTAAAAATCATTCATTTAAAACCCAAAGCTTTTTGAAAAATTTGAAACAACCTTTGCCGGCATGCTGAAAGGTTCGGGGATCAGCACGGAGCATGACAAGGACACAATCATGTTCATAATGAAGTGGGCACATTTCAGCAGCTTTCAGAGAGTATTCAAAGCACTGGGTAAGAGACTGATAAAAGATGAATGCCAGAAACCCAAGTATACAGAAAGAAGGTCGGCTATAGCCTTCTCTTCATAAACCCAATCTCAGTGTCAGGTATTGCTCAGTCACAGCTTAGTTTTTGTTTATTTTTCTATTGTTTGTTTGTTTGCTTGCTTGCTTGTTTGTTGAGTTTCTAACAGAGCCCTGGTTGGCCTGGAACTCATTATATAGATCAGGCTGACCTTGAACTCACAGAGATCCTCCTGCCTCAGCCTCTCAAGTGCTGGGAGTATTGTTTAAACAAGAGAATTCTTCTTTAGCCATATTGCAAAAGTATCCGTGTTCTAGTTTCTTTTCTTTGTTGTTGTGATTAAACACTCAGACCAAGCTTAAATTCAGGGTGGAAAGGAACCGCGAGGCAGGAGATGAAGCAAAGGGTGAGGAGAACGGGCTTGCTTCAGCTGCCTTTCTCGTATAACCTCAGCATCACCTACAGTGGATGGAGCTCTCCCACCTCCCCTAGAAATCAAGAAAATGCCCCATGGGCCAATCTGAGGGTGAGGAGACTTCGAGTGAGGTTTTCTCTAACCGAGTGGGACAAGTCAGCAAGCAAGATTAGCCAGCAAATATGCTTTGCAACTTATAATTATCACTCTGAGACATGGAGTATTTCTGATGCACTAAAAACCCCTATTGATCACAGTATCCTCCACTTGAGAGAAGTGACAAAGGCAGGAGGGAGAGAGCCATTCTGCTGCACACCTGCTGAGAAAACTCACCTCCATGGGTTGTTTGGATTCCCTATGAGCTTGTTTGGTTTTCTTTTCATCGACTATGGAGAAGAGCTGTGGCAGATGGCAAGAGACTCTTTAAAAGTCCTCCCAGGATTCTATTGCTTTTTGGATTGTCCAGTTGTTGATCAGGTGACCTAGTGAACATACTGAGGCTCTGAGGTTGCTGAAGGAGCTGTATGGAGAACAGCTTTGAGAACTGGGAAAAAGATGGGAGCACAGGAGTCAGGAAGATACTGCAGAGTAGTCCCGTCCTGAAGCACATGGGTCCCTCATGGATAGCATGGCTACTCCCTAGGAAGTGAGCACACTCTCCAGAAAGGCAGCACTGATGTGATTGACTGAGGGTATTCAGGCAGGCGCTTCCATCCAACAGTCCTGAAGGGAGGACTTCCAGGTGTCTCAGCAAAGGCCTCATTTTAGTCTCAAAAATCCTGAGACTAGCCACAGCTACCTACTTACAGAAACACTGCTATTTACATAAACAACTTGCCTGTTTATATAAGTACCAAGCTTCCCTAAAGCATCATTTGCTTCTGTTTCTGTTAAGTTTCTAGTGTTTTTGTTACCTGTGGAAGATCTGAGCTTCTACTCTCTAGTTAGATCTGTATTTTCCATGAGCTACTGATACCGTTTAAAACTTATCTGAGACACAGTTCCATATCTGAGGGAGAAAGCTTTCCATATCCGGGCAGAACCCTTGTCTTCCTATGTCTGAAAAAAAATCTCTCTTCATTTGAGAGAGAGCTTCCTGAAGCTGAGAACCCAAGATCCCAGCCTGAGGATTTTAAGTAAAGCACTGTTTGTTGATACAGCTGAGAATGATTTTATGTGGAGGGTGTGGAATTTACTGCCACTGTGGACAAAATACACTGGTTTCTGCACTTGAGCTGAAATTTAACAAATCCATCTTTCCATATTACTGAAGCTGAAGGTTGATGTGTGGCTTATGGAATGCATCCTCTGACAGTGGTTTCCTGAATTCTTGAGTAGAGGAAGGTCAAAACATTCTGTCCATCACTGGTATGTAAGGGTGGTGCCCAAGCCAGAAAGTACATGGTTGCTTTGTCCCAAAGAACAGCTCCTTTGGAATTACTGCAGTCAAATATTTGGGGGTATACAGATAAAGTGAGGAAAACATGCACAGGCTAAATGAGGGGAGAGAGGAAGCATATTCATGAGAGAGAAAGAAAATAAGGTGTGTTTGTTAGGTTTTGGATAGGGGCTACCCAGACCATGTTCTCCTGCAGTAGCCACTTTCTCTATCCTAACTCTAATTCCCAACGTTAAGGGAAAATGAAAGGCACTCTACCTAGAGTCTGTCTGTGATAACTCTCAGTTCCCCAAGGAAGTTTACTGTAAGCAATCAGGGGCTACAGGGACCACATCCCATAGGATAGACACCAGTCCGAAGACCAAACTTTTCCCTTTCTGATGCTGTCTGAGAATCAGATACAAACCAGATGTGAGCACCTACTATGGGCTGTTCATCAGATACATGACATGGGACCTCCCTCCTCTTTCTGAAGCCTGCAAGATGGTACCACCACCACCACCACATTGCCTTGTGGGTTTGAACTTTGCTTAAAGCTCCTGATATGCTGCAGTTTTGTGGCATTAATAATTCTTCTAGCAAATCTCTTACCCCAAAGACCATCTGCTCCAATGTCCCCCTTGAGCTCCAAACCTAATACTCTTCAGTATTTCTTCTTTGGCCAATAGTAGCTAGATAAATTTTTAATGCAAACGAAAATAGGTGACATGGACTAGTAAATTGCTTGTCACCAAAACTTCTGCTCCAGGTGTGAGTTGAGCTAGATGCTATGGAATGATGGTAATGATATCATACAGTTATGATAATGGTGATGATGATGATGATAATGGTGGTGATGGTGGAAGTGGTGATGATGATAATGGCGGTGAGAAGGATGGATGATGTGGTGGTGGTGGTGGTGATGATTGTGGTGGATGATGGATGGATGATGTGGTGGTGGTGGTGATGATGGTGAGGCTAGTGATGGTGAAATTAACAACCAAAACCACAACCAAGAGAAGAAATTGATCATAATGAAAATGGCCATTTCAGGTGTTCATGAACTTTTCCCAAGTTCTTCTCCAAAGGTTAACTCACTATAATTATTTAATCTTTCCTGGTGAGCTTTCAATAATGAAAAGTTGATATAAAAGCAACAGGCCTTATACAAAAAACAAGGTGCTTGGAGTGAGAAGATGTTTCAAGTCACAGTTTGCCCCCCCTAAGAGCTGTTGAATTTTGGTGCATGTTAATCTCCTTCAAACTTATCTGGTAAACGGAACACAGAAAGTGATATAAAAGTCAATCACTGAGGGGCTGAAGAGATGGCTCAGCAGTTAAGCCAGCATTCTGTCTCTGTAGAGGACCCACATTCAGCTCATCACCCATGTCTGGCAGTTCTCACCTGCCTGTAACCCCAGCTCCAGCATCCAACACTCTCTTTGGGCATCCCCAAGCACCTGCTCTCGTGAGCATATAGTCACACTTGGGCACACACATATAGATATAATTAAAAATAAAATTAAATAAAAAATATGTATAAATGATAGAGGTTTGTCCTCTATGAAATGCAGCACAGATTTAACACCAGATTTGGAAGGAGTGGTGGTTTTCTGTGGTTAGTTCTCAGAACTAAGACTTAAACCACTCAGACGCTTCTGTTCCCACTCAGCTTTGGCACACACCAATTGAAGGGATGTTTAAATTTTTTCATATTTGAGTTGGTGACCTAATCCTTTTTCCTCTAAGACCTAAGAAGAGGTAGAAACATTGTATTTTATAAAAATCAGGAATGGAGTAAATTCAAGATATCTCTATATTTTATTATCTCAAAACTTATCTTCCTTTGGAAATCTTCAAAAATACATATCCATTTTTTAAAAAATGTAACATATTAATTTTCTTTATGGTGACTTTGTGGCAATATATGACTTTATCATATACCTGAACTGCCCTTGACTCACCAAAGATTGGAGAGGGGCAGTGTTTGTTGTTTTGGCATATTTAATTTATTTCACCTCTTTCTTGTGTGAATATCAGTAGATACTCTCATTTCAGTTATCCAAAGCCCTTATTGCTTGCTGTACAAGATAGCCAGGATTTCTCTGTAGCCAAAGATCTCTTGGAAAAGGTGAATCCAAAGACATAGGAAGATGTTTCTTTTCAGTTATCTCTCAGATGGACCTTTCCTCTGCAGACTTTGACCCTTATCAAATAAATGGCTACATCTTCATTCCCTAGTGGATATGTACCCTTGTCCATATTGTGTCTTGCTCCTTTGATAATGTATTCAATATTTCTCTCAGAATTCATGCTTATGTGTTGACACAGTTAAGTGGATAATTCAGAAAACTTCTCTCCCTTCCCCCTTCCCTCATTTCCTTTGATATGGGACTTTTGAAAGACTACTTTTTAGATGTTTTACTATTTACGAGTATTTCTCCTGCATGTATGTGTGTGGACCACATACATACCTGGAATCTGCAGAGATCAGAAGATAGTGTGGGATCCCTTGAAACTGAAGTTACAGATGGCTGTGAGCCACTGTGTGTATGCTGGGAATTGAATGTGGACTCTTCACCACCTTTTAAAAGACTTTCAAGAATCCGAGTCCACACTGGTAATGAATATCATCAAAAAGACAAAGAAAAAAAGTCTTCTCACATGGCCCTATCCAAAACCAAACATGTAAATAACATCATAAGGTAGATTTCTCTTTTGCTGGCAAAATGTTTCCCAGACTTTCTGTTCCCAAATCATCAAGCCACAAGAGCTGTTTAAACCCAACCACAGCTCAGAGCAACTCCAGCCACCCTAGCGTCTGTCTCATCTGTATTTTAAGTGAAATGGTAATAATAAGGTAAGGTGTGGCTCCCCCAATCTGCTGAAAGTTTAGACAAGTAATACATTATTACAAAAAGGTGTGTCCCCTCCCCCATGTGGCATAGATTCCAAGATAATTGCATCTTTTCATTTTCAAGATCTATGAATTACACTCAGAGGGAAAGAATTGGTTATGGAATTCCAAAGTAATCTGAAAACTCCATTTCCATGACCGAATAATGAGTGACTGCCCTTTCTCTCCCAGGGCTCTCTTCATTTTTGGTCAAGGCCCTTGTCTTATGTCTGAAGACTCCAGGGTGCCATCTGAAGACGACCACCTGCGTCTGATTTCTCGCTTAAGAAGCACTAAAGTCAGGTTCAATGAGGGCATCATTGGAGAAATTCCAGTTCGACTTAATGTCCATGGGAAATGGGCATTGTGGAAATGCAATCCTTTTCCCTGCTTATGTGAAACGCACCCCTCCCTTCCCAACCTTTTGAGAGATCAGCTTCTCTTCCCTTCTTCAGAACTCTCCCCTACTCCTGACAGTTGGAATGAACAGCTCCTGCTTTTGCCTTCTCTGGAGCATACTAATGGCCTCCTTTCCTGATTCTGTCTATCCTTCCTCTGTGATTATTGATCTCATGGCTTTCTTTTTCTCCAGCAGACATTTAAAAGGACTTCTCAGCCTCCAAATACATAGGTCACATGGAAGAACTGAAGCATATTATTTTGGTTCTGATACCTAAACACTTTTATATTCAAGAGATCTAGCAGAATTTCACTGGCAAGCATTATACTAATGTCTCCTGACTTTATTTTGTACCCATGCTGTAATGCAAATCATCAAAGAGACCCAAAGTGAAAATTCATGGTTTTGAGAATTGTGCACAGCTACATCTCTGGAAGAAAACACAAAACTCTAACCCCAAAGGAAAGCAATTTATAACAGCTTATTATAGTTCTATCCCAGGCTATGACAGGGCGAAGTTTATTTTCCTGCATTTTCTATAGTGAACTCACCCTACATATGTTGAGCAAATTCTTTCCACAAAGTTAACACTTCTTGAATGAAGCAGATTTAAATACAACAAGCAGTATTTGCATGAAGGAAAAGTGTACCATGAAAATTATTTGAGAAGTTTGTCATAATAGGAGTTCTAAAGAAACACATATATATGTACATGTGCACTCAAGCATGCACACACACACTCACACACACAAACAAAACAAGCAACAGCAACAACAACAAAACCACAATATAGGAGGAGAAGCAGAGGAAGCCTGCCTCCACTTGCTCCAGTGTGCATAGAGCAGTGGCTCTTTTTCTTTCCAGGTCTTTTCTCGTACTAAATATTTTGTAGTCCTAAAACAAAGCTTCTATGCAACTGAGTCATGTTAGTTCTGTGTGTGGCTGGTCCTCTAGTCATCCTCTAAATGTGAGCCTTGAATACATCAGAGCATATGCCTGAAGCTCAATGAGCAACTCCTGAGATAGAACACACTGGCTTTCCCTTGTAGCCAGTCTTGTTGGGGATGTGACTTACGACTTGCACAGCTTTAATTCTCTCAGACTTCCATTTTTATTTGTATAAAAGTTCCAGGGTAAATAAGCTAGTACCACAAAGGCTATTTTAAGACTCTATTTCTCAATTGTGTACACCTACACCACTTTTCTAGGGAGGCTGAAAGGTGAAAGTCAAGGAATGAATCTATTCATTTAAAAACAATAATCTGATAAAATGCACTGTTTAGAATTACTGAGATACTTTTATTAGGCAGCCATGAGCAAAGACCCATTGGGGGGGGGGAGAAGAAATATAAGATCATCATGGGCTGCTTTTACACAAGACAAGGAATATAGCCAAATTGTAAAGTCTGCTGGAATCACGTGCAATATTCTCCAGAAGAGGGTGCTTCCATATCCAGGGCCCTGAGGCAGTACTATCACTGTGAGAGAGATTGGTGTGAACTATCAGGTTCACAACCAGAAAGGTGTCATCCCCTCAGTTCCTTCCTAGCTTCCTATGCTTCCCAGCTTACTGATCCCTGCCTTCACACCTATCCTGCTGTTGGCATACTATTAGTCAGAACCAAGAATGCAGAGCCATTTCCAATAGCATCTTGTTCAGAGAGAAACCTAATATCCAATGACTAGGAAGAGGTTCTTTTTCCTTTCTGAAGTCTTAGAGAAGAAAGGAAAACCACGATTCATTTTGTTATTAATTATTTTGTTACAATGATTTGCAGCTATAAAGGGAGAAAAATCCCTATCCCTTTAAGAAACCAGGGTATAAAATAACAGTTGAAGCTTCTGTCCAGGGAAGTCATGCAGGAAACAGTGAGCTAAGGGCAGTAGTGGACACACAAGTCACTTTATGCATATACCCATTGGTGAGTCTGTCAATGCCCAAAGAAAGAAAGTAAAGTTTTCCAAAAACTGGACACTGTGGATGGAGACAGGGATGAGCCTTCTAAATGCTTCAGAATGCACTTGTGGCTCCCACAGGCTCATAGGGAACAAAAGCAATAGCTATGTCGAAATGATATTTTAACACAAGATAAAAAAATAATTATTCCAATGCTTTCCTAAATCATGGGCTCAGAAAATAACCATTATGTATATTTTGTGTATATATATATATGGACATATGCATGTGCCCTGAACTGAAGAGGGAACCCACATGTCAGTAAAATAACAAAATATGTGTTTTATATGGCCCCTACTCCCAAGATCATGTCTTACTGCTTGACTTTATGGCTAACTGCAAGCAATATTAACAATTTATCACAGTTAAAAATCATTCATAAATAGAGAACATTAATATATAACATAATCTAAGAAAATATTTTCAAAGCTAAAGTCATATCACAAATAGAGAATGCCTGGGTAAGATTCCTGAAAGCAGATCACCCAAGATTATACAACGAACACAAGTGTAATTCCAATCAATATGTCAAAGAGGATTATTTACTTTCTTTATATTGATTTAACCAAAAACGTTTCAAAATGTTTCTGGGAGAATAAACCATATAGTGTGAAAGAAAAACATTATAAATATGATAAAGTAAAAAATAATAGCAATTTGTATAAGTCAAAAGGTTACAAACAACAATATTCAAACACAATATTGAAAATTGGTAGACAAAACAATAGATCAAAATGGAGGGGTTTTGTTGTTTTTGTTTTTCTTTTCCAGATTTAGGTGTTACAAGACAGGTTTTTTGCTATGTAGCACAGGCTACCCACCAGTTCTTGGCAGTCTTCTTGCTCCATCCTTCTGAAGACTGAATTACAATCATGCCTTATCATATACAAAAGGAATTTGCTCATATTTATTACTTTTGCCTTTGTGGAGCACGTCTTTAATCCCAGCACTTGGGAGGCAGAGGCAGGAGGATTTCTGAGTTCGAGGCCAGCCTGGTCTACAGAGTGAGTTCCAGGACAGCCAGGGCTACACAGAGAAACCCTGTCTCGAAAAACCAAAAAAAAAAGAAAGAAAAAAAAAACCTTGTAATTGGCTGCAATCTAATAGGCTTCCATATGAGATTTTCGAACGTATTTCATTTTATGGGTGATACATCTCCTGTCCCTCAGCCTGCCACCCATTTCTCTGCTGTTCTTCCTTCTCTTCCCTCTCACCCTCAGCGCTCCCCACTTATACTTTACCCCACTGTCTTCCCGCATCTTTCATTCAGAGGCTCTTTTTTCCCAGTCACACAGGCCACATTCTAGTTTCTTGGGTATCACCCACATTTTCTCACCTCCATATAAGCATACTTAACAGTGAGAGGCAAGGATCCCCACAGGACAGAGTAAGTACAGTGTTTGTCTTTCTGATTTTTCATTACCCAGGCCTCTGTTTATGGGCATTTAGAGGTGTTGTAGAAAGAACAGAAATAAACACGGGTGTTCAAGTGTCCCTGTAGTCTCTGTGACATCCTCTGGGAACACACAGGAGTGGTACTGCTGCTCTACTTTTAATGTTCGGAGAAATTTCCAAAGTGGTTTCACTAGCTTGTGCTCAATAATGTATAAAGCTTTTCAGTCGCCCATATCTACACCATTATTTCTTGTCATTTTTTTTTCTTGATGGTGACCATTCTCATCAGGGTGAGATGAAGTCTTGAAGTACTTTTGAATTTATATTTCTCTGATAGCTAGAGTTATTGAAGACTTTGAATATATTATTAGCCACTTGTATTTCTTCTTTTTGAAAGTCAGTTCATTGGTCCATTCACTGATTGTCAACTTCATTTCTTAGGTGTTAAATATTTTACAATTCTCTGTATATTTTACCTATATCTTGCTTGACATGTAGCTGGAAAGACTATTTCCCAATCTAACAAGTTTCTCTTTATTCTGTTGATAGTTTCCTTCATTATTTGGAAGCTTTTAAATTTCATGTGGTCTCATTTGCCAATTCTTAAGGGTTTGAGAAAGACATTAATTATACCCCCATACCTCAGAGTACTGGAAATTGAACCCAGACCCTTCCTCATGTTTGGTAAGAAATTTACTGCTCAGCTAAACACACTCCCCCAGAAAGTTCAGAGGGAAATGCAAGTGTGTATAAAATACAATATCAAATTCTTAGAGTAATAATGAATTGTTTCAGAATAGGCAAAAGGAAAGAAACAATGCTAACGTTAGTCCTTATACAGATATATGAATTCCAGAGATATTCAAGAGATAAATATAAACCAGAACACCACCAGAATAAAATATTATAAATATCTTAAATATTTTTTTGATCTTGGGATAAGAACATAAGAGTTAAGAGTAAAATCAATGTAACTCAAAACTGATAGATTTAACTGCCTAAAAATGAAACTTTTCAATGTTAAAAATGGCACAAAAATTTTAAAGCAAGTGGAAAAATCTATGTGTATAACACACACACACACACACACACGATAAAGAAACCAGTAGCACTAAAAGAATTAAAGTCTTTAAATATTTTGAGAACTTCAAAATCATAATAAAAGCTATAGAAGACCCTAAAATGTACTCACTATGAAAAATATTACAGTAGAAGAAATAAACAAATAGCAAATTAATCTTTATCCTTTCTAATTAAAGACATAAATTTAAACAATAAAATACTTTCTTTTGCTCACAAAGTTGATAGTGACTAAAATAAAAAATACTGCCTTGCTGCAGAAACATAGCAACTTTTTATCTCATTCCTGGTTAAAAAACAAGCAAACAAACAAATATCATTCTGAATGTCTGATACAGTATGTGCCCTGTGCTTTCTAAAGGTGCACACTTTTAATCAAAAATCCCTCAAGAAAGTTAGTATGGCGTAGTTTTCTAAAGTTTATCACATGTTCATGTTAATAAAAAATATTTATATTGCAGAAGTAGTAAAGCAAACAATTAACTATGTAGCATAAAGCCATTAAAACAGAGAAATAGCTATGTAGTAAACTTCTTCACATTCTATTCTGAAGCCATAGTTTTAAAAATTGTGTTATTGACTTTGTAAAATCATGACACATACACACATGCACACAAACACACACACACACAACTAACAGGATGACACAGCTAACTCTAAAATACTATCAATATTTTTCTTCAAGCAATGGGATTCTAATTACTTTTAGTCTCTTAAATTTTATGTTATAAAGCTAAATCTTTTATGTAGATTTAAAGTGACTCAATTCCTCTGAAGAAAATAAAATTAAATAGGAAAGAAAAACATAAAGTAACTGAAAGTGAACAGAGTGTTGTATCTACGTCTCTAAGATATATGTCTCAGAAAATTCTTTAGCAGTCCTCTTACCTTTCTTCGCACACATCTTCGTGTTGGAACGAGTTGCTGGCAACCTTCGATTTTAATTTAGTTCCTGGAAGTCTTCACTGGACCAGCTGGGGAAACAGACAAGTATGTTTTAGTGGACATTTGCTCTGTCTTAAGAACCTCTTCCTAAATTGCTCTTATTTGGGTATTGGAAAGTTGCTGAGATGCACACTGGGAGGTTTAGAATTTAACAATGTCAACAATATTTTTTAAAATCCCAAGTTTAACCCCCCAAGGAGATGACACACAAGAACTAAACTTTGGCAGCCTTGGAGCATTTTCTATAACTAGACACATGTTACTGTCCTGAATGAAATCGATACTTAATTCATATTCCTTCCTAATCCATGACAGCAACCAACTCTTAAAGCACTACAGCTAGCTGCCAGCCATAGACAGGGCTACGGAGAGGTCAAGCAGACTCCCATAATGCTCACTTACCCATCCACTTGGAGAAGAAGCAAGGAGCATCCCTGAGAAACAAATTCTAAGAAAGCCATAAAACCTGAGAATAAAGGCTTCTCAAAATCTTAAATTTTTTTTATCTGAAAAATACGAACTTAAAAAGTTCATGACTTTCAATGGGAATTGAGTTTTACCAAAAAGACACCAGTGGCAGAGAGAATTCAAAGAATTCTAATGTCTGCCACTATAGTACCACTGTTGTGAGAAGGCATAATAACAGAAGGAGGTTTCTGTCAGCCCTGACCTCGTGTCACCAGTGTGCTCAATTAGTTTCATGAATCACAGGGTGACTGTTCTATCTAATATATCCAGCTGCTGCAAAAGGGCAAAGGACACAAATGTTCCTTAAGAAAATCAAGATGTAGTGTAAATCAGAGAAGGGTCGTTTACGTTTCTCTTCTCTCTGAGGCATCCCAAGAATGAGTCTTCCAAAAGAATAATGGCTGTCATAAAAAGAACAGCCCTCTCTTCCAGAGTAATCACCAATGGCAGGTGAAGCTCCAGCCAACTGTTTTATTCAAATAAGTACCAAGAGAAAATTCCATCTTCTCCTTCCAGGGTTCTCCTGCGGGCTCTCGCCCTCCAGTTGTGGGTGACTCTTCGGTGCCTTTCCCGCTCTGCCCTCTCTCCTCAGCATTCTTCTCTTGTCACACTTTAGCAGAAAAAACTGCAGATCCTATTGAAATGACATAAAGAGCTTCTAAGCTAAGACCATCATCTACCTCTACCTCAGGCATGAGCTTCTGGTGAAGAGAAACATTTCTGGAGAGGTATTTTGGAGATTTCGGTGTTAGAATAATGCTAATGTCTAACAATGTCTAAAAAGCATCGAGATGTCTCTCCTACAGCCAGATCACTCTAGGGAGTTTAACAAAACCTTGATTAACAAATCTAAAATATAAAATCTTTTGGATTGTAATTTCTTATCTTCATGAGAACTGAGAGAGATTGAGGAGGCAGGGGAAAAGCATAGTCACATGTATTCCAAATGGTTATCATTAAAAACTACAGCTACCTCCCCTCAAGATCTGTACAAGATCAGGCACCCAAAATTCCAGCAGACAGGCGGGGAGAACAAACAAAGCTCTACCCTTAACTGGGTAGAAAGCTATCGGCAGGTGGGGGTGGGAGAATTCTTCTTCTTTTGGGCTCATGGTCACTGGTGTGTTGCCCATGTCCCAGTGAATGGCTCCACCCTCATGAATCGATGGACAGCATTAGATAAACCCAGAGGCTATTACAAAAGAACAAGAAGAGGGAAGAGAGGAAGAGATGAAGAGGAGGGGAGGAGAGGGGGAGATGAAGAGGAGAAGAAGAGGAGGGGAAGAGGAGAGGAAGAGGAAGAGGAGGGGAAGGGAAAGTGGAGGGGAAGAGGAGGGGAGGAGGGGGGAGATGAAGAGGAAGAGGAGGGGAAGAGGAAGAGGAGGGGAAGAGGAAGAGGAGGGGAAGAGGGGAAGAGGAGGGGAAGAGGGGAAGGGAAGAGGAAGAGTAGGAAATAGTGGTCAAATGAAGTTGGGAGTTGGGATAGTGTAAAGCGTGTGACTTCGATCACATCTCATTGCATACATGTCTGAGATGTTCAAAGAACAAAATACACCTACAATCATTCTTATTCTGTGTGTGCTTTTTTCACCATCACTCTTCCACAGAACTGAAAAGAATCAAAATGTATCCATCTTTAGACCTGCACCTACATTTACATTTGGCACTATCTACTGTAAACATAGCATCAACCCAGCCACAGCCTGGGGCATTTAAAGGACAGGGCATGTGAAGAAAGCAAAGGCTTCTGAGTTGTGTTCCCCGCGCTGGTGTGTGGGTACCGTTGCTTACCAGCTGTGTTTTGAACTGGGACTGCTGTAACAGGTTATCACATACCAGGTGCTACACGATAGCTTAGGTTATTTTCTCAGTACTCAGGAGGCCAGATGTCTGAAATCACGGCAATGGTGGTGGTCAATTTTCTAGTATTTCTACCACTCTTACAGTGTCTGTCAGTGGACTGTAGTTTGAGGCACTCCCTTTTTCTTTTCTTTTACAGTTTGTGTGTGTGTGTGTGTGTGTGTGTGTACATGCATGTGTATACATGCGTATGTATGTATGTATATATGTATGTATGTATATATGTATGTATATATGTATGTATATATGTATGTATGTATGTATATATGTGTGTATGTATATATGTATGTATGTATATATGTATGTATGTATATATGTATGTATGTATATACGTATGTATGTATATATGTATGTATGTATAT
>JADRCH010000088.1:5824713-5905531 GCA_019843965.1 Rhynchomys soricoides
TGTATGTATGTATATACGTATGTATGTATATATGTATGTATGTATATGTGTATGTATGTATATATGTATGTATGTATATATGTATGTATGTATATGTGTATGTATGTATAAATGTATATATGTATGTGTGTATATATGTATGTGTGTATATATGTATGTATGTATATATGTATGTATGTATATATGTATGTATGTATGTATGTATGCCACAAGGCACATGTGGAGATAAAAGTAAAAACGCTGGAAGTTGTTTATTTCCTTCTAGTATGTAGTCCCAGTGATCAAAATCAGATCATCAGGCTTGGTGACAAGAACCTTTACCTGATGAGCCATCTCGTCAGCCCCCTTTGGTAATTTTAATCTCTGCCTCCATCCTCATGTTATATTAAAAGTAAGTATTAAATTTCTCTCACGTTATGAGACTAGCTATCACATTTAAGGCTCATCCTAAATATAGGAAGACCTCAAGATCTGAAGCTTAATCACATCTATCAAAAGTTATTTGTAAATAAGGTCAGATTCACAAGTGTCACAGATAAGAGCTGGAGCGTATCTCTTAGGAACCACTGTTTAGTCCACTATACCAACTGTGTGTCCATGAGCAAGTTTATAGCTTTACATCTTAATTCTGTTTTGTATAAAACACAAATAGTAATATCCATTGAATAATAATCAAGTAAAGGGTAAATTATAAACTAATGATTAGCTGTGGATGTTATCAGTAGTTTCATTATTTCACTATTAAAAATCCTCAAGAGTTTAGAAACTACAGCATGTAAATCCTGTCCCCCAGAATCTTATACTCTAAAGCCAGAATGGATGCCCACTGACTTAGGACCAGACTAACTTTTGTAACACAGAGAATATTGTATATGACTAGGCACATCTTTTCTTTTTATCTTCTGTGCTTCTTTCTTAGGTCTTTATTAATAATGGGCTATTATAATGTTGTATAATTATATGTTAATATGTTGTATCATTAATACATGAATACAGTATATTTAGATCATATTCACAAAATTCTAAATATCGTAAAAGACACATTTTCTGAGCCCTGTGACATCATAGGGGACAGACTGACTTGATTCCTGAAGGACTCACATGAACACTGGCTTCTTCTCCTCTTCGTTAGAACTGATCTGCTTCTCCTGCAGTCTTTTTGAGAACTTGCTCAAGAATGGAGGAAATGACATAAGATGCACTGTGGGGATGCTCATACTAAAGCCATCCATGCTGACAAAAGAGCTATCACTTTAATTCCTAGCTTGAAAGTGGGATGTGGACTTGATAGGGTGAGTGGGTGGGGGTGAGAAAGATAACAGAGAGTGGGAAGATAAAGGCGACCAGAATGTGTTCTGTGCATGCATGAAATAGTCCAAGTATAAGTTGATTAAAAAGAATTCTTGGCTCCTAGAGACACCATATATGACTTCACTGAGGCAGTGAGAGACAAAGCCATTTTCCCCCATTGTCTCCTATTTTTTCTACACTGACACATTGAAATATACAAAAGCACAAACCAAAGACATTATGCAGGATCCATTCACATCATTATGGTTGCTACCACCAGTAGAAGTCAGCTACAAAAATGAGCCTGAATTTCCAAGGAATCAAACACCACACACTGATGAATAGTGTCCACTGCAGTGATGTGTGCTGAGAAGAAGACACAATAGTAAAGCCTCAACACAGCAGACTACCTTGCCACCTGCTTCTCTCCTGCAGTGCTCTCCTGCTTCTGCTTCTTAGTCACAGAAATAAACTGTAACTACTCTCACTCGAGTTCCTTCTTAGTCCTTCATCTGTATATTGATCTACGGTTCTCCACATCTAAGAGAAAAGCAAAAATTCCCTCAGTCAGATATACATCTCCAAATCACTTCCCTCTAATTTACAAGTGATTATGTATATCTAATCAAAACAATCAGCTTGCATGGGAAAGCAACCGGTGATAGACTTAAATACATGATTAAGTTTACCCAAACCCTGAAAGATAAATTTAAATGATCTAGTACAAAAACCTACTAGCAATGGTCACAAGCTAAACCAAATAAGTAGTATGGACTGAGTAGAAGCTGGTTTGCTTTAAGTTCTTAAACAAACAAAAAGGAACATATAAGAAAACCACTTGGATTTTGAAAACTCAAGGTGAAAAGGTGGGGAGTCTTTGAAGGAAAAGTAAACAGAAGATCTAAACACTTTAATCCAGAGGTATGAAGATAAGAGAAAACATATGTCATCTCTTTGTTTAGATTTAATTTATTTTTAAAAACTCAGGTCTAATTAGGGCTGAGTGAATAAGCCAGTTCAAGAGTGTAGCGTGCCATGATTGTATGTAAAATGCAGGTGGCAAGAGGAGCCATTCACCATTGTATGTTCCAGTTTGGATCCCCAGATAGTCGCTGCAGAAAAGGACTACTCCCTCCAACACTGTGATACTACACTATTTGTTGAATTGTTCCAAAGCCAGAAGCTGGCTTATTGATGAACTGGGACATGGGAGATCAAACAAATGGGTTTGTATTTTCTTCAGAGGAGAAAAAAAATTCCTAAACTCAAACCTGCCCATTATGGAAAATGAAGTCTAAGCTGGTAACAGAGCAAGTGGTGACACCATGAAATACGAGAGCGATGGATTGCCAATACAAGTCACAGCCAGAAGTGAGCTTCCCATGGCTGATTTGTATGAGGCAGAACCTTGTAATAGGTTACCTTCTTGAAAGTTATTCTAGCTCAGTTGTCCAGTCCTAATCGTCTAGAAAATATAGAAATTAGGCACGTTACCACCATCTACATGTTACACCCAACCTCATTGCAGAGCCTCTTGTGACAATTCCCTCACTGCTGCCAATCTGTGTACTGTATAGACAATTGTTCCTAGATCTTGGAGAACAACTATAAGTGACTTGATATTAGAAAATATCCTCACAAAGGGTAAAACACAAGAAATGCTTCACCACCAAAGATTTTAAGCTTTCCAGAATTCAGTAATATCCCCAAATAAAACACAAACCCAGGCTACTTGACAACTCCCTGTTGGAAGGCCAGCCTGCATCTCTGTTCACACTGGGCACATGCCTTTCAGTTTCAAGGACTTTTTGGAAGAAAAGAATAACACAAAATGCAACATGAATAAGGAATGGAAATAGCTTTAGACACTGCCCTTTGAACAAACAAGCTGGGAAGATGCCAGGCTCTGACACTCACTGTTTCTTTGATATAAGTCTTCCAGACATGATCCATGTAACGCCAAGTTTCCCGTGTCCCTGGTAAGCTTCAAAGTCAATCACTGGTTGGCCCCAGTGCTTCTACAAAGGTTTTCTATCTTTGGAGAGGAGGGAGGGAGAGGGAGGGGAGGGACAGGGAGAGAGGGACTGAATGAGAATGCCCATTGGGCTTCAAAACAACACATTGTCCCTTAATTATTTGGTTTGAAAACAAAAGGGAAATAATGAGTTAGAATGCTTGGGATTGGATCGAGGTGAGAAACTCTGACTCCAGTAAACCTTTTGTGTATAGCTCATTTAATTCTGGAACATCTGCAGGACAGCTGTTGCCCAGGTTCTCTGTAACCTTTCATTACACACCACCTCAGAATGAGAAACAGACACCCTTAGAGGTATGGTGTGCATGTGCATATGTGTAATTTGTAGGAAATCTAATTGATGAAGCTTAAGTAGAGAACAATGGCCAATGACTTGAACCCATTAAAGCAATATGATTCTGACTATTCACCAGGGATACATTGGGAAAATGTTGAATTAATGAGTTAGGAGATAATTTTTGTCATATAGTTTTAGAAAGGAAAATTCCATCAACTGTCTTCAAAGACAGACAAAATGAATGATACAATCTGATCTGCAGCTGAGCTGGAGAAGCCTGGACTTTGGAAAATCAGCACGATTGTTCTTCTGCTCCCAATGATATAGATTTTAGCATCTGCTTCTCCTTGCTCTTGTCCTTTGTCTGGCAGAGATTTACCTCTTAAAACATATAACATTTTCACCTTCATGTTTCAAATACAGTATTTCAAGGATGTCTATGCTTTTAGGAAAAGCAAAACCATTCTTTATTTTCTGTGGACATTTTCTATGAGTTGTTGTTTTATATTTTATGATAATAGAATCTCACAGATCAACAAATGTGAGAGATACCAAATCAGACAGTTCCTTTGTATAAAACCTATCAGAGTTTAATTTACCAATGTATAGTACAGTTCTAGAAGAGTTATGTTTGCTCTCATTGGGTCTTCTACAAGATTAGAACACGGGTTTGTTTGTTTGTTTGTTTAATTAATAAGTGGAATTACCCTGTGTGTATTCTTTTTCCATACTGTTGGCATTTAGTCTAAGCTCTGCCCTACAGTTACCTGGCAGCAGCCAGGTGTACCTGACTCACTATAAAAGGCGCCCCCTCCTCACTCTCTTGCTCCTGCTTCTTACCCTCTCTCTCTCCAGTCCCCTTTCCCCTCTCTATGTGCTCATGGCTGACCTCTACTCCTCTATGCCTCTACTCTCTCCTCTTCCTCCTCTTCTCTCTCTCTCTCTGTCTCTCTCTCTTTCTCTCTCTCTCTGTCTCTCTCTCTTTCTCTCTCTCTCTCTGTCTCTCTCAATTCCCCTCCCCATGTACTGTGGCTGGTCCCTCAGAGGGGAAAGGGATGCGTCAGCACAGCCCGCAGAGGCCCCCCTTCCCCCACACCTGACTGTATCTCCATCAAACGTATCTCTGGTTTCTTTCTTTTCATGAAACACAGCACACACCACTCATGACAGGCTTGAGGCGGCCTTCAGTAGTAATAGGCCAACATGTCATAGTGACTTTCACAAAGCATCTTTTCTCTTCAATCTACAAGACATTTATGGCAAGATGAGGAGAGATTTTTCATCTGCTTTTTAGGAATCAATATATCAATACCCAAGTTATTGCTGCCAATTGGAAACCCACTGCCATTTAATTCCTGTGAGTATGGTTTTGAAATTGTTGTTTTATTTAACTTGTGTTGAACTGCTACCACTTGGTGTTATTTAAAAGTCAGAAAACGTCTTTATTATTAGCTGTGTCACAAAGGCCAGATCATTTCTAAGCAATGTCACCAAAATGAAAAGAAAGACAGGAATCTTCTACTACATACCGAGACTATGAGTCAGTCAGCTGTGCTGTACCATGAGCTTAACGAGGCAGAGTGGAAATTACAGAAACAAAGGCCAGACTACAGACAGGAACTTTCAGCTGGAAAGAAACAATCTTACGCTGCAAGTTCGAAGCTTTTAATTGGCAGGGTGTGAGAGGGTAGCTGGGTCTGTTACTGTTAGCAAGGCATAGGTTTGAATGTCAGGTCTTGAATGGCTAGAGAAACGAAGAAGCTGAGGAAAATATAGTAAAATAAATGTAGAGCAGAGATTACATTCAGGTGGGAAAATGAAAAACTTAAAAACAACCCAGAAGATCCAGAGACCTATAAATGGATTATTTCTATATCTGAAGGCATACATAACTTTATGACCATGCAGGCTGCTGTCCAATACCCAGTATTCCTTATGTGACCTAATAAATGTGCTCAAAGATAGCATTTTAAGCTACACAGAAAATACTGAAGCCCAGGCACATCTCAATGCCAGTCTCCGGGCAAGCCAGTCCTAACACAAAATATTCTGGAACACCTGGTTGGCCAATAGACATTCTCTGACGGCAGCAGCTTGGGACCCAACAGGCATTTATCCCAGCCTCTCTGGTAGTTTCACACAGTAAAGAAGTAATCAAATAATATTGGCTTCATTTTTTGAAGCATTGGTTTTGATCCACCTGAAAGGAAATGAATGAGGGGAGAGATGGATGAGAGAAGTGAGTGGAGATAATGTGTTTCACAGCTTAACATCAAATGTCACTGGAAAAACAGCCAGAAAGCAATTCAGAGTAAAAGTATTTGCCTTCTGGCTAAGTAGGCAGTACCTTTTTATTGCAAAATGGAAATAAACAGTCCAGCTCATTTATACCATAAAAGGGCAACCCACAAATAACCCAAATCCCAAAATAAAGGCATTGCCCAACATACTCAGACATGAATTCAGAAAGGTCTTGACTTCAGAGTTTCATCAGTGGTCATGACAATAGATGGGGAGGGGTTCTGATGAAGTAAAAACTCACAAGTAATCCAGAGCCAACAGCAGGGAAGAGCATTTACAGCCAACATACTGCTCATCTCCCGCATTATTTATTTGGTCATTGTAGTCTGTTCCTCGCAGAGCTTAGATACTAAAATCCACATCCAGACCTGATGCCTTGACAAAATATATATACAAGCATATGTACCTACATTCATGTATAATAACAACATTCAACTAAACTTTAGTGAAAATCACCTCTATAAAAGTGTTCTATTCAATGCACAATAATTTATCAAAGGGAAAATTAAATCCAAGTGAGCAACACTTGCAATAAGCAGATGACGAGTTGGCAGAGGAAAGGAAGAAATGGTAGTGGTTTCTATTCATTCATTGATTCCCTAGTGCATTGAGCACCTACTACACTGGGCACTACAGATAAAGAAGAAAAGAAAAATGATCACCTAGAAAGAATGCAACAGATTCATCACTGTAGACTCCACTGTGAAAACTAAGGTAGTTGCATTAATACATTTTTTAAAAAAAATTTAAAGCCTCAATATCAGAGGCTTCTCATCCATTTTGTACGACTTTATCCTGAAATGTAGATGAGGCACTCAACCATGGGAAAACACAAAGTCAGAAAGGTTGTGTTTAAAGTTAAAGTCTTTTCCTAGAAAAGGTGAGAGTAATGAACATTTGTTAGATGACTGTTTACACCACTCCCCCTATACTGGATAAAGTAAAGGTAATTGACCGGAAGTATTTCCATGGTTACCTAACTTCCAAGCATCTATATCCCTAGTCTCTCTTTAAGACAAGCCAAAGTGAGCAGAAAATATCATCATCCACTAGAAGCAAGCATTCAAACCTTGAGCCAGTTGGGGACTTTCAAATTCAAAGTATAAGATGCACATATGCTTCATAGCTACATCCACAACTATTAAAAATTCTGGGGAAAAGAGAAAATATGTGAGTCACACTGAGTAAGAATCGATCGTGTTCATATGTTCTTCTGGCAGAGATCTTCACGTGTGATGAAGATAGCTCGATACTCAACTCACATGAGAAGGAAATAATCACGGAAAGCAGATGAGCTAGGTAACTGACATTCCTACAAGTTCTTCACAGATCAGTAAACTGAGCCATAGGATGGAGAGAGGCTATGGCCTTAGACCATGTGTTCAGGGAAGACCTGTGAGTATGGGACAGTCGAACTGAGAAATGAGACTCCCAGGATAGGGAGATCTGAGGCCCAGGTTTTTAGCCAGGAAGAGAGTAGTAGTTAGGGTAGAGGCTCTGTGTGGGAGTACACTTAGGTTAAGCAGAAAGGACCAGTCCTGGTCAGAGAAGATCAGGAGCCACCTGTAGTTAAAAACAAAAGGAAGCCAAACAAAGGGGTGGGAGGACAAAATTGGATTTTAGGGCGAATCGCTAGGTGAATCCAGTTTAAGATTTCGGTTAAGGAACTAGAGTCATCTCAAGTCAGTAAAGGGTTTTTGAAGCAGCTCCGAGAGCCTCAAATACAGAAAAGTGTTCTTTAAGGCAGCTGGCTGCATATCTCATGACTCAAAAGGAAGTGTCTGATTAGCAAGGTGTGTCTTTCACAGGTGCCTCTCTGAATGTAATGACTTGCAATTTCCTCTTAGATCCTGAGAACAAAAGATCTTTAGCAACTTTGAAGTGAGAGTGTGAGGGTGGCCAACCTCCAAGCTTAGGCTGGCACCTATCACAGTCACCATTACAGATGCAAGTTTATGAGGCAGGCTTAAGACACAGCAGGTCATCAGAGCATCCTCCATGTTGTCTCCTGGGAAACAGACTCAGGGAGCCAACCTTTTTCTCTATTTCTGATTGCTTCCTTCAGTGGCTAGGGATTGCCTAATGGGAGTGTTCAAGTATGTCTTCTATGTATTGAGAACATAAATAGCAGGCATTAGGCTATTTTTTTGAAGCATGAAACTTAATTCTGTGCACTAATCAATTATCTTATTTATTCAGTCCATCATTGGGAACCATTAAACCGTTTCACATGCATTGGATTATATGCTCAACCATATCTTCCATTTACTAACAGTGGGCACATGTTGTTGCTTTTATGTGTTTAATTTTATGTAAATGTGTGTTTTGTCTGCATGTAAGTCTGTGAAACACAGGCATGCAGGCCATAAGACGGTGTCTAGTTTCTTGGAACTGACGTTACAGGTTCTTGTGAATCACGATGTAGGTGCTGGGGATTAAACCCAGATCCTCTGGAAGAGCAGCTTAACCAATGAGCAGTCTCTCAAGCCCCAGGCACATGTTTTAAGCACTTTTAATCTTACTGATTTATAGCATCTTGCCACTGGGCATTCCTTCCTAAGAGTACAATGCTCTTTGTGAGTATCATCTCATCCGTTCTGGGAGGGCCAACAACAATCACTTTCCGCACACTCTGCCAATAAGTAAGCGGACTCCCTGAGCCAAGATGGTGTGCAGCTGGTTAAGAGCAGATCATGGATAAGTCCCTGCTTTTACTTGAACTGAGTGAATTAGATTTTTGCCCCATCTGCCTTAAACCAATACACCAATCAATAACAAGTAAGCAACCCAACATCAACAGATTGTTGGGTACTGCAATTCTACACAGGCGTTTGGGCCACTGCCATACTAGGAGCTGTTTACGGTACTTTTTGAGGTTCTGGTCCCTTGGTATCTGAGTTCTGTTTTCCAGCCACACTCAATCAGTAGGAACCTTCCTAGAGACTCTCAATTCAGAGCTGTGGCTTCTTGGCAGCATTTTTGTGGCTGCTTTGAACTCTCATCAGTCTCTGAATGGGTCAGGCATGTTGATTGAGCCCAAGTATCCACTTTTAAATACTAAAATGGACATTTCAACTCAGAGATTAGTTCATGAGTTAGGTTGTTTTAATTAATATTATGTTCTGCATGTGCCAAATAATTAACATCTATGGTATTTGTCAGCCCTCTTAATTCTCTGGACCCAGGACCAAATTGTTCATTTTGTCATGTATAACAAAAAGCCCTATCCATCACCCCCAAATCATCTTCAATTACTTATGTATATTAATAAAAATTTTTAAATTGTGCATATTTATGGTGCATAATGTTTTAAAATATATTTATATATTGTAAAATGCTACATGAAACTGATTAATACTACTGTGGTTACAATTTTTTCTGTTTCGAGAGCATTTAAAGTCTATTTTTAGTGATTTTCAACCATAGATTATTCAACAAATTTATTGCTCTGATCCTCTCACCTAAAATGTTATAACCTTTGATCATCTTTTTATATTTCTCAGTACACTTCAGCCTTGATGATCACCATTCTAATCCTTGTGTCTGTTAGTTTAGCTTTTTAGGTTCCATTTAAAAGTGAGATCATGCAGTGTTTGCCTTTGCCTGACTTGTTTCACTTACCGTAATGCCCTCCTCCTGGGTTATTCTTGTTGTAAATAAATCTCTTTTTCTTTTAAAATCTGAACAGCTTTCTAGAACATTATAGATATATAGATACCACATTTTCTTTTCTATTCACTCACTGGTAGACACATGGCAACAATGAACAGAGCGGTTCAAATGTCTCGTGTGCTGTAAGTGTGAGACATCCTAGAGTTGTCTGAAGCAAAGCCCCAATTAAGGAATGTGTACACCACACTGGCCTATATAAATGGTTGTGGCGAATCCTCTTAATTATGAACTGATACAGGATGACCTAGCCCAGTATCTCTAGACAGGTGGTCTTGGGATACAAAAGAAACCTAGACAAGCATGAGCCTGAGAAGAAGCCAGAAAGGAAACTATAAAATAGAGTTCCTCCAAGACCTCTGCTCCAGTTGCTGCCTCCAGGTTCCTGCCTTGAGTTCCTGTGTCCCGCGCTACGGTCTCGCCAGCAAGAACGACGCGGCACACATAGGATCCTTCTGCAGTAAAGCTTTAATGCATCTTGAGAGGGAGAGCATAAGCTTGCCACGAGTGGAGACCCAGAACAATAGAACACTCGCCCTTTATATGGGTCACAGCGCTTGCTTGGGACATGGAGCTTCCCCATTGGCTCCCGCACACCAGGCCAGATGCCGCCACGAGAGAGGCTGAGATTCTGAAGTGGAAAATTACCAGGTGCATGCGCATTAGCCTGTTTACAACTTGTCCTCGGCCGAATGTAGGCGCCATCTTGTAATGGCGGATGTGGGTGCTCAGGCGGCTCCCAACATTCCTGCCTTGACTTATGGACTGTGACCTGGAAGTGTAAGCCAAATAAACTCTACTTCCTTACCTAGTTATTTTTCATCAGAGTATTTTATTACAGAAACAAAATGAAACTAGTACAGAATATATACTGCTTAGGAGGATTTGTGGGTAACATGAGAATCTAATTTTCAAGTTTTCAAGGCCTGTCCTCCAATTTACAATCTATCAATAGTGAATAATATGAGCCTCCTCCGATTTACAATCTATCAATAGTGCACAATAATTTTTGTGTCTTGATGTTGTTGCTATACTCACATAATTTATCCTTTTGATCAGAGTCATTGCAACAGGTCTGAGGTGCTATCTTGCTGTGGTTTTCATTTGCATTTCCCTGATGATTAATGGTGTTGAGTAATCATATAGCATTAGGCCCTATGTCTCCTCCACTTTACATCATCACTCACTTTTTGCTGCCATTTGGGTTCCTGATATGTTTTTCAATATTAAATCCTTTCCAATGGTCTGGTTTACAAATGTTTTCTCCCATTGTCTGGTTGTTTCTTCACTTTGTTGACTGCATCCTTTACTGTACAGCTTTGTAGTGCCACTTGATATAGTGCCATTTCCACATTTGTTATTAAGAAATTGAGGTCCTGCTCCATTCTGCACATGATCATACAGTTCACCCAGCACCATTACAGAAGTGGTCCTTTCTTCCATCATATGTTCTGGCATCTTTTTACCAAAAGATCCTTTATCATAAACATATACATTAAACTCTTGATGTCCATCTTATTCCACCAGTCAATACCAGAACCTTGCTGTTTTGATCACTACAAATAAGCAACACATTTTGAAATCAGGTAACACGGTGTCTTTGTTCTTTTTTGTTCCATATTTCTTTGGCTATTCAGAGTCATCTGTGGTTCCATACAAATTTTAGGAGGTTTTTTTCTATGTCCATGAAAAAAATGTCATTGGAATACTGATAGGGAAAATAGTGATATAATATATATTATTATATATATCTATAGATATATATAATTATATATATATATATATATAATTGTGAATAATATAATTTTTAAAACATGAATTCTTCAAATCCATGAAGATAGAATATATTTCCACTTATGTATGCCCTGTTTGGTTTCTTTCATTAATGTTTTATAATTTTTAATATGTCAGTCTTTTACTCCTTTGCCTAATTTTAGCCATAAGGATTTCATTTATTTTGTAATTATTATAAATGGGTTTCTTTTCTAGACCTTTTCTGAAATGTTGTTCTTTCCTTGTGCATATGAGGCCAATGCTTTTGTGAAGTGATTCTGTAATTTAGAACTTGATTGAATTTATTGACAAGTTTAACATTTTTCTTCTAAGAAGTCATTACAGTACCACGACAAATAAAGCAAGTTACCAATATTGAAGAAGCATGAGAAATATAGGCCAATAGAGACCATTCTGATATTGGGTTGCTGTGGCTATATGTAGTTTTCCTTACCATATTCAGTCATTTGATTTAAGAAAAGTTTGCATTTTTACCTGATATTATAGATCAGAAGTTGGGTCTTGCACATGCTAGGCAACTATTTTATTTTTTAAACTAAAACTCTAGCCCCTAGATGCATTTCCTTTTCCTCTCTTGACTAATTGTAAAGACTACAACTTCTAGTTCTATGGTTAATAGAAACAGCAAGAGTGGACATGCTTGTTTTGTTCCTGGTTTTAAAAGGAAATCTTTCAAAATTTCTACCATTGACTTGGATGTTAGCCAAAGGCTTGTACTATGTAGTCTTTTTCATTGCTAATTTGTTAAGGCTTTTTAATCATAAGATGAAAGAATGTTGAACTTTGTCCAATGTTTTCTTTGTAGTTTCTGATATAACCAGAAGTGTTGGTCCTTCATTCTGCTGATGCAGCACGTTGTGTTCACTGATTTGCACGTGCTTAATCCTCCCCATATCCCAGTTTGAATTGTTGGTTTTTTGGTTTGGTTGGTTGGTTTGGTTTGGTTTTTGAGGATTTTTGTATCTATGTTCAGTGGCAATATCAACTGTAGCTTTCTTTTATTATTGTTTTCTGGTCAGTTTTGGTATCAAGGTAATGCTGGCTTCATATAATGAGTTACTATATATCTCCTGCTCTTCAGACTTTTGGAAGAGTTTTGGAACAACTGGTGTTCTTAATAATTGATGATAATAAGCAGTGATGCCAGTGGGTTCTGGTCTATGCTCACTTTTCAGTGAGTTACAAAAGAATCACTCGATGTAGCATCTAAACATCAGCACTTAAATACTGTGCAGAGATTCTCCCTAACCCCCCTGCATGTGTAGTGATGATGTTCAAACATATTGGGATACTCTTATATTAGGGAGATAGTAAATAGAATTGAAGTGATCTTGACAGAGTATGCAAAAAAAGAGAAAAGGTGGGGATTCAATCTGATCTTACCTGGGTTTCTTCAAGAATCGTTGAGTTTGTGAACCCCAGAACATCAAACTACCCATGGCATTGCTTAGAATCCTGAGTGTCCTTGGTCACCCCTTGTGGACCTTCTCGGAAGTCTTCTCAGGGAGTTCAGCTACAATGAGGGAAAGGGCTTGCTTAATCTTCTATATCCATTCTACTTTCCACAAAACCTTAATGGATTCTTGAGAGGTCTGAGTGTTACCATGGTTACGTTCAAGCCACTTTTCATTCTCAGGTAGAAGAAAGAATTCCTGAAACTAGTCTCAGTACATTCCTGACACAGGCAGCTCAAAAATATGTGTACAATCTTATATTCAAAAGGTAGAATGAGTCTTAAAATATGAACTCTTGTAAAAAGAATATATGATTTAAAAGCAAAGTAAATTGTATATAGCTGATATGAGAGATAATGAAAGATAAAGTTAGAAAACTGGAGTTCAGATGTAAATTCAGTCATTTTCCATTGACATCAATTTGGACAGTTTATATCTCCGGACTCTCAAGTTCTTCATTTGAAAAATAAAATGTAAAAATTAAAGACTATATCTTCACAGAGATTTTATAAGAATTAAAGAGAGAATGAGATTAGTGTCCTAAACTAAACAAGTCCATATTGCTAAATCTATCAAATAACTGTAAGTCTTAATCTCACCCCATCTATTAGCCACTTTCCACATCACTGACCCCTCCCTCATTCTTCAAATACTTTCTTTAGTTGAACACTTGGATAGCACATTCATTGGATTTTTGCGTTCCTATTTTAAGTAGAATGTCTTGGTTTTATTTGTTGCTTTCTCTGTATTTTTGTGGCATCTTAACATCTGAGTGTTCTCTGGAGGAAGGGAAGTCCAGCATGAAAAAACTCAAAGCCAGATTTCTCAACAATGCAATATGAAGAGGGTCAAGGCTGGCCTGCAGGCAGAAGAGCTAGCCATCACAAAAATGATACTTTGCTCATGGATAGTAGCACATCATGCTCTGGGAGTGGACGGTATAGAATGTGACTATATAGTAGGGGTTGCCTGGAAGAATCCCCACTTCAGTCTGAATATATCACTGTGTGTCTGTGCACAGCTCCAGGGATTTGACCTGACTAACGCAATGAATAAGAGGATGAAGAAAAGCCAAACATATAAACACACAAATATGATCTGTGAATCAGGCAGGTGGACTGGGCAATTTTCTTAGAGAAACCACAGCACCCAGAAAGCTTGATTTGCTTGTATAGAGTTGTACAAGGAGACTGGGTAATTGCATATAGCTAAACAAGACTGTTAAGATCCACATATGGGCCAAAAGGGAATGCTTAGCCTTTACCCTCTGGGTCTGAGGCTAGGATCTGCCATGGTCATGTCAATAATACACATTCACTAAGGACCTTACACACTCGGGCTTTCTATACATCAACAATGTTATATGTGACACAAATCCACTTAAGGAAGATTTTAATACTGTCAAAATCCAGCCTGGAAGTAGTGATTTAGTCTCAAAGATATCTGTTAACAAAAAAAAAAAAAATTATGTCAGTTTTGTTTGTTTGTTTGTTTGTTTGTTTGATGAATTTGGAATTAGGGTAGGCTCATGGACAAAAGGGTAAAACAACTTCATTTGAGCACCTAAATGTATGAGTCCCAGGGATGCAGGGCAGAAAAAAAAGGACATACCTAATATATGCTAGACAACAGACACAGTGAGGGTCAACAATCAGTTTAAATCCTTGGGTCCTAACTGAGGTATGTTGATTCCTCAAAATGATGTACTTTTGCTAAATAGGAATTAATAGTCTTGAAATCCATTGAAGATAGACTTCTCTCCTGACTGGGTTTGGCCCCTACTTTTTCCTGTTTTTTGTTTGTTTGTTTGTTTGTTTGTTTTTTCTGGTAAAACTAAAAAGAAAAATACCACAACTGCATTTCTTTAGTCATCCTAGTCAAATGAAAGAATACCTCCGACCTTCAAAGCAGATCAGAACATTATATATTTTGGTCTCCTCCCATAAGAGCTAATCCATCAATCACCTGGTTTCTTCCTTCTATCTTTTCTTCTTCTAGCTACTGATCAAAACCTAAGCATTCTTTGACACTTTGTGCTCTCTTACCTGTCTCCCTTCTGCCATATGGGTGCTTGCCAACCTCCATTACCGAACATGTTGGCTTTCTTGGACCCTGATTCACAGGGCATGCTTTCTATGCCACATCGCCCTTTTGTTGGCTGCTTCTGAGAGTACAGCCTGCCTACCTGCTTCCCCCTCTAAGTTTCTCTCTGTTCATTTTGAGAGAACCACAATTTCTTTGGTAATATTTTTACCTCACCTTCCAAGAAGAATTTAGCTCTATTAAGTATTGAAACTCCTGAGTAGAATTATTTCAATTTGTAAATTCTGGTATACTTGGAATCTAAGAGAATACTAAATTGAAAGGTTATAAGAAAACATATTTTCATTACACACTTACTTTATCCCAAGTGTTTGTATATGTGATTCACACTGGTAATATCATTATAGGGCCATTGGTATGAGCTAATTTTACAAGGAAAAAAATTGAGCCTCCAAAGATGGTTGAATCAACCAAGAATGGCTAGTCTTTGGCTTCCTGTGCCTGGGCCCAGTGCTCTAGGCTCCACCTACCTGCGGGCTGAGACACAGCTGCAATGTGATCCCTGACAGCAATGATGATTTGTGTTCCTCATTCAAATATGTATGAACACCGAGAAGGAACAAACACATCATTATGTTAAATGCATGTCTGCTAAGATGCAATGATTCACCCTTTAAATAGTTTCATTGCCACAAATCATATATTATATAACCATTTGTAAGCTAATGGACCCCAAACCTATTACTGTCAGAAAGTTCTTGTGTTTCCTCAGTAAAACACATTTTCCTCATTTGCTCAGTTGGATTTAACATCTGTACTTATTGGAGGGGGGGGGGAGGAACCCTCTTCAACCTGCCCTTAAATCTCTTAAGAATATAGCCACACAAAAGACTAGCCCTATTAATAAATCCATGATAGTGCTGGAAAACCACTGACCATATATATGTCTTAGTTAGGGTTTCTACTTTTATGATAAAACCATGACAAAAAACAAGTTGGGGAGGAAAGGGTTTATTTGGCTTACACTTTTGTGTTGCTGTTTATCATTGAAGGAAGTTGGGACAGGAGTTCAAACAGGGCAGGAACCTGGAGGCCAGAGCTGATGCAGAGGCAATGGAAGGGTGCTGCTTTCTATGTCATTCCTCATGGCTTGTTCACTCTGCTTTCTTATTAAACCCAGGACCACCATCCCAGGGGTGGTACCACCCACAGTAAGCTGGACCCTTCCACATCAATTATCAATCAAAAAACTGAACTGAAGGCCAATCTGATGGACGTACTTTGTCAGTTGGCATTCCCCTTTTCAAAATGACTTTAGCTTGTGTCTAGTTGATAGCACTGTTAATGTTTGCCCCAAGAGAATGTATTTTAGCAACAAGAAGATCAATATTTCTGTCTGCTTCTATGGAAAGAAGGGACTGGAGCAAGGGACAAGATCCAGCATTCTTCTTTCTCTCCTTCCCACACACTTGCACACCCTCTAGGTTTTTAGTAGCCATACTTCTGCGTTCCCAGAACCCTAGCAGCAATCAGTCTAGAATCAAATGGCATGCACAAAGTTCTTCAATCACATGCACTAGCCCACCATGTTGATCATTGCGAGAACAGGCCCACTGTTGGACAGTAGGGGGCAACCCTGTAACACTGCCAATAATCATACCCACAGGAAAGAGGAAGTATTAGTTGTTCAGTCCTCTGGAGTCTTCTTTTCTTCACGTAGTCTTGCCTAGTCCACATCTATTGCTGCAACTACTTCCCCCTTAGGTTTTGTTTTACTTATGTAAGCCAAAGTTTTTCTAAAGCCAGCACCCATCATTGTGACTGGTGTGGAATGCTCAGCAAATTAAATATCATTTTAAAACAGTAGTCTCCAAAACCAGAACTTAGGGAGCAATTCTAGACCTGTGGTTTTAATTGGTCATGGAGTTTCAAAGACTATTATCCAGTGTTGTTGCATTAACTTTTCTTGGGAGACAAGAACAAGCATCTATTCACACCAGACAGGGATGACCAACAGACCAAACTGGCCATTTCACAAAGTCCAACTTGGTGAACCAATGAGTTCATTGGGCTTATTCACAGAGCATGAGTTATGGGTTACTTACCAAATCGTGGGTGTCCCTCTACCAATAGTTACATACCATTAAGTCCCACTCCATCATAGGTAAGGCAACTAGGCCAAGGTAATCCCTCTTTCAAACTAGAAGTGGGATAATTGTGTTGTGCCAAAAGTGGACTAGTAAGATGCATTAACTCTTAATCCATTCCCACACCCTGAAGCAAGATGCATAGCCCTGAACAAGAGTGCCACGTACAGGTCTGAGTGACACTACACTCCATCCAATCTTTGCTAGCAAGGCCCTTTGCCCTGGGTCTAGGTTGTTCTTGCTCAGGTGAAGGAACGTATTCATCTCAAATGCTAAAAGATTGGTATGGACCAATGGCAATGTGATAACCACATAATGGCAGCCACCTCATCCTTTTCTTATTGATGCCAGTCTCCCATTGTTCTTAGAATTGATTTAAATTGTGTACTCACTCACACATACTCATGTATTATTAGGACAGTGTTCTTCAAAGGCTTGATTATGACAAGAAAGACTAAAGTGGAGAAAACACTTAGACATTCCCCTGAGTAGATAGGGACATAGACATATTCTCAATGGAAAACTCATCAGTGGACTATATTTTCTATCAGGAAATTCCAGTTAAATAAACTACATTATCTTAGTTTTACTGTTGGGGTAACCCTACAGGAAGATCAACAAAGTACAACCTGGGGACCCAATGCAGTCCCGGAGTGCTATGGATGATTTTTATACTATTAACCATTTGTTAAAATAATGATGAGTGGTTGAGATCAGACCCTATCTTCCCTTCTCTAAGTTACTTTGTACTGTGTACTTTATAAAGCAATATACAGTTGTGCCTTGCCATGAGAGATTCCATTTTACAAGTGTCCTCTGACTCCATTTTGAAAATGAAGACTAACTCTGTGCCTGGGTGGTCGTATGAAATGCATCATCTGTCCAACTCCATCCATGCAGCACAGATTGATAAATGACTTTTCCTGAGAGGAGAAAGGGTGCCACCCTATATATTTGTCAGGGTGACTTGGGTCCATATGACATGGGTATATTAAAAACACATCAGGAAAAACAGGCCCAGGAACACATTAGACACAGCAGACCTAAGAAAGGTTGAATGTTCCTCATGTGGACCCCACAAAGAAGATGCAAATCACTGTGCTGGTGATGCCTCTACTGACCTGTCACATGACCCAAGGACCCACATGTAGAGAACTCTTAACTGGTACAAGAACTTTAGCTCTGCTCAGCCCCTGCTGATGACATATCCTACTCTGGTCTGCATATGCTCATCGTCTGGTTCATTTGTCTGAACATGCTGCCCATGCATCTCCCCATTCAGTTGTGTGGGCTCACTTCTGCCCTTCAACTCATTTCAGTCCTACAGACCAATTCTGACCTTGCAGCCTAACTCTGAAGCCAGAAGCCAACAGCTGCATCACCTACTCTAGCTTCTTCTAGGACCAGATCGTGCCCCTTATCTTATTAATACAGACTTTCTTGGCATTTCTATGAGCCTCCCTGCTCCTCAGGACTTTCAAAATCTCTTAAACTCTGTTGTGGACTCTTAATCATTCATAGTCATTCTGAAACCTATACACTTATGTAGACACAGAATTACTGTGTAATGTGTTATATATAATCTGAAAGTTAATATAAGTAATCAAGATTGGAATAAAATGGACCCATTGTTTGCCTCAGCCTCAGTTATTGAGCAAAGTGGAAGTATCTAGTGTGTCTTTAAATTACTGTTTTGAAAACCATCATACTTTGCGTATTAATTGTTATTCAATAAATTACGACCTTGTGGAAAGACATATGTTTATTATATAGCATGATGATATGGATATATTACAGAAACAGTATTGAAATTCATTAAGCCTAACATATATATTATCTGGCACTGTCAACTGTTCCAACCCCTGAACTATAAAATATACAATAAAGAATATCACTGATGAAGTTGCATACAAAGAGTTCTCCCTTACTTCTGTCAGTTCATTACTACAGAGTACTTAATTGGCATAAAATGGATAAATCTGATGATCTGTATTAGCTACTTTTCTGATGCTGTGATAAAACACCATGAGCAAAAGTGCAAGGTACAAAAGAAGGAGTTTATTTGGACATCCAGTCCCAGGAGAATATGAATCAATCCATCGTGGCCAGCAAGCAGCAGGTATGGTGGTCAAAGCAGGAAGCTGAAAGCCCACATCTTGACGCACAAGCACAAGAAGAAAGCAAACTGGAAGTATGTGGGGCTCCAAATGCTCAAAGTCCACCTCCAGGGATGCACTTGCTCCAGCAAGACCACCCCTCCTAAAATGTCCCTACAAACCTATGGATGACATATTCCAATATCAGAGCTGATGGGGGCTGTTTCCCACTCAAACCAGTACACCATCCATGGATATTCTATTTCCTGAACCTCTATTTATTAAGAATTGGTCAATCAACATCCATATGAATTATTTTGTGTTCAAGCTAGCCAATGATTGAGAAGCCCAACACCTTCACCTGTTTCCAACATCTACCCTACTCAAACTCCATAACCCATCTGTTATTCAACACCAATGCTACTGAGACCCTGCTCTGCCCTCTACTGCAGCATCACCTCGGTGATGCAGCTGGTGCTTAACACCACTGTTCTGTCTGGTCTCTCTTCTTAGATTTCAACTTAGGTTTTTAAATCTTCTTCCAACGACACTGATTTAGGGTAAACTGTAAAGTGGGAAGGGTTTCTGTGAATCTAAGATGTTCTAAAGTGACATTGTTTCTACCATACAAAGGAGCTGGCAAGTGTCCATACTTTTATGAAGTTAGGCATCCTGTCACCTGGAGAAATGGGCACTGAACATGTGGTGACAAAATGCTAGAAGCATACCCAGACTGACTCAGTCAGAACAAACAGTTCCTCACGTTGTGTTTGGTGCTTCATTCCAGTTTGACTATTTCATTTGACAGGAGACATGGGTTTACATTTTAGGCTGAAACGGAGAAGGATCATGTTCAGTTGAGGAATGTTTTCAGGGACACTGGGATTCTAAGGTTACATCCTTGCTCAGGATTCATTGACATCTGTGACAAGGTTTCTCAGTCTTTTATCCCAGCTCAGTTACTAAAGAATTACCTTTGGATACTTTTTAAAGGTTCTGAATTCTGGTACCACTATATAAAGAACAAGAATTCCTTAGAGTAGAACCCTAGGCTTATTCCTATGAATACCAAATTTTCAGAAGTGCTGACTTTAAAAGTCAATTGTGACCTTTAAGGGTTTTTTTTATAATTCAGTGAAATTATTTTCTAAAGCATGTGATAACTCAAAGACAATAAAATGGTATTAGCCATCATCAAAGTATTAAAGTAGTCCACAGAGTAAAATTAAGAATCACTTAAAGAGAAAGAGGATTAATTCCAGACACAAAGCTAAACTTCTCAAAGACTCATTTTCTAGATGACTGATAAGCCCACATTCCCTGGGAAGCCATTCTTCCTCCTTGTCCATGGAGTACAAAGCTCCATGAAGGTGTAAGTACACCAGACTCCTCACAATTTCTGTTTCACTCAGAGAAGCAGTTTTAGTAACTGCTCTCTTAACAGAGTACAGAGCAGTTTTAGTACTGCTCTCTCATCTGGGTACAGCTGAGTTGTCTTCTCTGTGATCTAGAGTCATTTGCTTTCCATGGACAATTATCTATGGTTGGGGACATTGGGAGGTCCCCATGGACCATAGCTGACCCATCAGCTTCTGACACATCTGTGGAAAGCCAGCTGGGTGAGAATAGTGTTGGTTGCTTGGGGTCTCATCTTTACTTGGGTCACTCACTTCACCTCTGTGATCTTCAGCCAAACAGAACTGTTCTTAGCTGTGTGACTCTACTTATCTATGAGAGTTTATAAAACATATTAGAATCTTAGATCAAGAGGTTGAATTTCAGGTTACTCTTAGCCCTTTATCAAGAAAGGCAGCAAGGTTCAGAGACTTTAAGAAACATGTAAATTTCTTAGCTTGACTTAAAAAAAAATTATCTTATTTATCTTATCGATTACTTACATTATCTTGGTTGTCCCTTGAACTTCCCCAGGGAGACACTTGCTGGCAGAATAAGGAGGTCATTGACTCTTGCACCAATGCTCCTTGTACTTCATCAATAGACTCAGTAAAAAGAACAAGGTATGAAAGTTCTTTGGAGTTTGGTGAGATTGCTCAGTGGGTGTAAGTGAGCATGCCTGTAATCCAGCCTTGGGGGATGGAGGCAGGGAGGCCCAGAGAACTTGCTGACCATCTACCCTAGCCTCTAATTCAGCAAGAGACCATGTCTCAAGGAAGACATCTAATATCCTCCTCGGATTTCTGTACACATACATATGAACACAAATACCAATCTACCCACTCACATGCATGCATCAAACACACACACACACATATGCACACACACAAATGTAAATATGAATATAAATAGAATGCATTATTTTGACTGTAATCTATGCCAGGTCAGCCTTCAGGAGAACTGTCTAACAAGTAGCCATTTCCCTGTGGAAAGGGTGAGATCCTAGGCAAGTTTCCTAACAATAATCAATTCAGTCTTTCATTCATGCATCTCCAAGCAATTATCTCACCTTCTAAAACTCAACTTCTCATAACCAGGCTTTCTATCTATAAATATCACCTCAACCTTTTATGACATTTACTGAAGGAAATACCAGACTTCCTTCCTACCCTGTATAATCTTAAACTGTTCAGGACATTGAGGGAACACTGAGGCTAAATAGCGTATGAAGAAAAAAAACAAAGCTATGTAAACAAACAAAATCCAATTGTACACACTCAGCAAAAACTCATTGATTAACAAGCTGGTGAGTCTTAAGTGTTGATTTAAAATGGTACTCAAAGAAGCCATCCATTAAAGGCTAGGAAAGGAAGGGAAACCTGTGACTAAATCCTTGGCAAATTACAAAACCTGAATCAATTGAAATAGGACATCTATTCATTAGTCACATGAGAAGCACTGAATATATCTCTACTACTGTATCTTTCCGTAAGTGCTTCCTGCTGGTTGACTAGAAATGTACACAGAAAGGGAGACAGCCCAGAAAAGATTACTAGTATCATTACATAATTATATAATAAATATTTAACAAAATAATCATACAAGTTCCAATAAATCCTTAGTTAGAAGATACATGATGTGTCAATAGAAAAAGTAATTATGGAAATCAAGCCTATTGAAAAGGCTCACTATATAAAGTCTCTATTAATAGCATTGAGATTTTGTAATGTCAAGTCTCTCCATGGCATTTTTAAAATGGTGAACGGAGCTCCTTCCCTTTCTCTTCTTTTCTCCCCAACTACTGATCTTGTTAAACTAGGCTTCATTTAAAAAGAAAATCAGAATGAACATTTGACAGATTTATACTTTTCTCCTCAAGGTAGTTGAGACATTGCTGAATTAAATATATCACCATAAAAACCCAAAGTTGGTAATATATTTGTGTTGAGCATAAATTTTAAGGCCATAAATCATGTGTAGGGCTCCCTCGTCATCCAACCATAATTCGCCCTTGAATGTGCACTACTGAATTTATAAAGCAGCCTGTTTACCACAGTCATAAATACTTTGTAGGAAGACTCTTGCTTCCCAAGATGACATTGTCTCATTGCCATCCTTTTAAAAGTAGCTTTACAATGTAAGTAAGGGAACTTAGCATTTCACCCATACTTCAAATATAGAAATAGTGACGATTCATAAAAGTTTAGGAACTTGCCTAGTCTTACATGAGCCCATCTATAAAACCAAACCAGGGTACTTGGCTTCCACCCACTCCACCAAGACAAGAATAGTCTCCTGATGGCATCTTTACAACCCAAAAGTTGTGAGATGTAGCTTCTGCCTTTGCTTTATTCAGTAGGACACTGATGAACTCTTTGAGTCCCTCCTCTTCTGTTCTGAGTCTGCCCACAGTAGGCTTTGATCTGGCCTCAAATAGACCTTCCACTCTGCATGACTGACAAAATATTAAGAGTTGGAAGAATAGAAACAGTCGGAGAAAAGGTGACATGTTCCTTAACATTTGCAATTAATCTTAATTAATGCTTCAGTGTTATCAAAGAGAAAACAGTCTTCTTATTTCAAAAAAGAACATAAAATAAATTGACTCCTATGGAAAAGTTGTTTTGTTCTATTTTTATTTTATTTTATTTTATTTTATTTTATTTTATTTTATTTTATTTTATTTTATTCTGATGCAGTCCTGAAGTTTTCAGGGCCCCTCAAGATTAGGGATGTGTAAGAACTGGGCCCAGATGTGCCTTTCAGTCTGTTCTACCTTGAAAGTCAGTGATACTAAGCAGTGCTGGAAACTACAACTATGAGCTCACAGTTTCCCCAGGTAGAAGCCACAGTGGCCACCCATAGCTGAGAATACAGTCTGTACTCCTAAGTGCAGGCCCAGAAATCCTGCAGCCCAGACCTCAATGATGGGTTTGTTTTTTCTGCATCTTCTCCAACATCCCTCTGAAAGCCTCTTGCTGCCAATGTCCTCTGAGTACTTGATGCCCTGTCGGGTGACCTGTATCCTTCTGCTTGCTTTCTCTATGTGTGCAAGGTCTTTCATCATGTGTGGACCTGTCAAAGCTCTGGTTATAGTTAAAGCTCATGTTTTGTGCTTTCTAAAGTCTTCTTCCCAGAAGGATCAACTTCTGTTACCATTAAATCCTTCTATTTTGTGGTTTATTCATCTGTGCTTGTTTGTTTGTTTGTCTGTTTATTCATTCATTCTTGTGTCTCAGTCCACTATCACTCCAAATGTAGACTGTGATTTCTATGAGAAGAAGGGTCATGGCTTATTCACTTTTAGACCTTCAAATCCAGCAAGGAGTTTTACAATTTTTTCCCTAAGTGTAGTGAACCTAATGTTCCCTTTATTTTATGTTCAGTTCCTTCCAAAACTGTTTTTGAGAAGAAATACCAGTGGGATCTGCAATTGTTGATTTTAATATTTGGGTATAATAAATTTGTCATTAACCAGAAGATAATAAAATAAAAGTCAAAATAATGGAAAGTCAGAGTCCTTCTGGGAATGGCCAACTTCTGCCTCAAATAACCTCAGTGTGAAGCACCAGATAACTTTGGTCAACTGACTCTCATCTTGGTGAAAAGTCAGAGCTTCTCAGGCACTTTGAATACAGAGATTGATGCTGGGACTGAACTCTAGCCTGATATGAACATTAATAAATGAACACTATTGTGACTCCTGAGAGAACACTATAGGCTCTGTTCTATAGGTAAGCAGAATCAGATGGTTCGTAAAGGTCCTGTTTCGTTAAAGACTACAGAGAGACCACAGAAGTGAGTGGTCTGAGTAAGATGAGACCCTGAGCAACCAACACTTTCCTCATCCAGCTAGGCTTCCCACAGATAGGTCAGAAGCTAGCAAGCCAGCTGTGGCCCATGGGAAGGTCCCTGGTATAAGTGTTTATGGAATGCAAAGGACTTCAGATCACAGAGCAGGAAAATCCACTGCATCCAGAGGAGCTGTTATAAGTGAGCAGTTACTAAAATTGCTTCACTGGGTGAAATAGAAATTGTGAGCCTGGTGTGCCTATATCTTCATGAAGCTTTGCACTCCACAGATAAGAAGGAAGAATAGCTTCCCAGTGAAGGCAAGCTTATCACACCCTATACAGTGCTGAAACTATACACAAGACTGTCTTCTTCACTGACAGGCTATAAAATGTAAACAAATACAGCAGCCCTGGTTGCCAGGACAATCTCTGATGTTCTATCCTTTGATTATCATGCCAGAGATAGCAAAAACCTGAAGCACAGCAACTCAGCAGGGGTCCAAATGACCCAAGCTCCATATGAAGAGATGAGCTGTACATGTAAATGCTTTCTTCAGGCCATTTCCCACATACTTTGTGAAGTGTTGCCTCTGCTCATTTTTTCCAGAGTGATGGGAACTTAGGGGAGAGCCCACTGAAGCTCCATCATAGGCCAATGATTTGAAATGGGTCTTCATTTGAGTCCTGGTGAAGCTTCCTATGCATTCAGAATCCCCAGGGGAGGAAACACATTCTCATTGACTCATTCATCCTATGTGTAGCTCTTGGGACTTCCCAGGAGATCACAGCCCCCACAGTGCAGTTTAAGGACACTTCCTAAGAGCTTCAGGGCTCTGACCCCAAGCCCTTCCTTATGCAAAGCACAAATCCATCTGGGTATTGTCTCTCACTGGGATCTGTTCCCATCTGTTCCCTTGTCTAGACTTGTAGAAGATGCTAAAAAGGCTCCTATCTTTGCCCTAAAAGAAAGATATTTATATAAGTCTCAAGTGAGCAGTAAAAAATCTTGTTCATAGGATCGTGGGTATACGTAAGGAGGTAAGTGGATTCAGTCATGGAAGAAGCTCAGAAAGATTGGACTACTTCAATAATTACTAGCAGTAATTATTAACAGGTAAACTTTGTCCTTGTAGATGGGCGTAATCTTTTGTAAAGGGAGAAGAAAAGAGAAAATCTTCCTCCCCCACTTTTACCATGGATCAACTGCAAACTTCTTAGAAACCATTCCATACTGCCTGTATTTGTAGTGGGAAAGAGAACATTGCTGCTTTGGAGAGCATTATTTTGGTCACAGTGATCTATGTGCAACTTGAAAAGCATTCATTGAGAAGAGAAATGCCTTGGATGTCTCTTCTAATGTGCCCCCCCCCCCTTTTAGAATGAGTTGGTATGGGGATATTTAGACTTTTATTGTATTGTGAAAAAAAAAAAAAAACCCTTTAAAACCTTAATACAAAAATTTCAGGAGATAGCGCAAATCCATTGAGGACTCACCATCTTACTTTCTTTCCCTACTGGCTTTGCTAGCTTCCACTTCCGTCAGCAGTATATATGTTTCTCCGTATCTTTCTAGCATGTTACTTTTTCTTTCTAAAAGAATGCTTTAACATATTCAGTCTCCTTTCCCCAGTTCTTCCTTTAACTGCTCTCTCTTCCCTCCTATCCCTTCCTGTCCTCCAACTTTTTTGAGTTCATTTAGTTTTACCTAGCTACTTCTAAGAGTAGGCTTTACCCTGGCATGTGGTCTACCCACCCAGGGTCATCAGTTTTCATCAAAGAAAACTGACTTTTTGTCTCCCAACATTAGATGCCAATAGCTTCTCACCTAGTGGTGAGATCTCAGGCATCCTTTGTTTATATCTACAGTCTTACCCTTGTGCTAGGAGGGCGGGTACTAGGGGCTATGCCTTGTTTTCTTTTCCAGTTCACCTGGCTAGCTCTCTCTGTTCTGATCTGGAAGTTTTCTGAGTACTATATTGTTGCATCTAAAATAGTTCCTGGTAACCTTATTGTCATTCTGCACAGACCCAAAACACAAGTCTAGTAACATAAGAAACACACATGATAGTAACATGGTTATTAAACTATTAAATCTAAGAATAGAGTAGAAGTAGATCTTGTGTGTGTGTGTGTGTGTGTGTGTGTGTGTGTGGTGAGAACACGCATGTGTCCATTTGAGACAATCAATAGAAATATCTATTGCTATCAGTGGCCTTAAACTTGAGAAATGCATGAGGCGCATTTTAAAAAAATGTCTGCTTTCTGATACATGAATGACAATGACACCAACTAGCTTTCAGGGATTGTGTCAAATTAAGAGTTATTGCATATAAAATATAGGGAACTCGGGAAAAGTTAAATAATTAGATCCTTTTAATCTTCATTTTAACTCTTAAATCTAAAAACTACTTTTATATAATCTGACCCTTCCCCCAGGACAGTAGTTGTAAAGAGAACACCTCTGCCAAGAGGTAGTGATGTTCAGAAGAGTCAGAAGTAGGCATGAAAAACTCTGGTGAAGTGAAATATATTTAGGGTCTAGAGTCACTATGAGCAACTTAGGTCAAGGAACTCAAGTGACCATTAAGGGGCTCCCAAGTGTGGCTTGTTTATGTGATGGGATTATGAAAGGAGATGAGAGGAGCCATTTCTGAGTGTAAATATATGACGTCCTGGAATGTAAAATGATCAAGAACTAGAGGAAAATACACAGGGTAAATGGCTTCTAACAGGCAGAAGATAGCTAGAGGAGGTTTCCAAGGAAATGCATGTCCAATATAGGTCCCAAAGGCATCTTGATGGTCCAATGTGATTCATTCTCCCTCATTTTTTCTCTCTTCATCCCCATCATTGGACCTTGTAAACAGTGTTCCTGCCCTTGATCTGAGAACTCCTGTGCACGGTTACCTGGACAACGGAGGCGTGGAAAGCTGAGCTGCACTTTAGATAACGTTCCAGCACAGGTTCTCGTTGTTCGCTTCTTCGGTGTCCACCATGGCCACAGGGCAGTTCAGATTACAATAGATTTCCATTCCAAATAAACCCCTAATTAAAAGAAATACCCTTTCTCCATCTGCTCATAATTCCCACAAGCATTTTATGCCTTTGAGCTCAATTTCTCAGGCTCAGTCTGTGCCCTGGAAAGTCAGAAGAGCTTTGCCAGGAGGTAGGGTGGGAGAATGAACTCGCCTTTTGTTTTGTTTTTAATCAATCTTTGAAAGCAAATTAGGTGAAAATCACTTTAGATGTCTATCTGCATACTTTGAATGTTACTAGCTCAAAAGAACAGCTCCTTGTCCAAAGACTGGACCAAACAGGAAAGTTCAAAACAGATGTTGACACAGATGTTATCTATTAAATTTGTAATTTCAAAATGACTAATATGACTTAACGTGCAAAAAGGCCATTGCCCAATGGTGCAGTGCTTCAGCTTGTGTGAGGGGCAGAGAAGGATGTGTATGTAGCAACTCAGACGGTGCAAGAAGGGCTCACTTTTGCTTCATACTCAGGACTGATTTTCTGTGTACCTCTTTGAGATTGAAGAAACTCAACTTTTCTCAATATGACAATGACACAGCTTGGGCACAAAGAAATTTCCCCTTTTCTTCTATGTAACTTGTTAACTTTCTAAGCAATTTGCAATGTGGGAAAAATCCCATTAATTATGTCTGATTTCTAAGATCTCTCACTTCACTTCTGTCTCTCTCCTTACCAACGTCATCCTCCCACAGAACAGGTTAAGACAAACATCCACTGGAAAGATCATTTTGGAGAGTGACTGGCCACTGGAAATGCTTGCACAGCTTTACGCACCCACTTCTCTATGTTTCTCACCCCAAGTTCAACCGTGCTGACATGTTCAGGTGCCCCTCAGAAGAACGTTCTACATGTTCTGAGAAGCTGACAGGCATGTTGTGGAAGTATAGTGCTTACAGTGAGCTCTGAGATCAGTCTTCCTTGCAAAATGACAGAATATGGTCTCCTCACTCACTTGTACAGATACCAGGGCCCACAGTTGTCCTTGCAATCGAACTGTGGTCTTAGAAGTATGTTAACTGTACAGGGGGGCATGGGTGGTGCCATTTCCAGGCCTCTCCACCTGTGCTATACTGGCTAGGCCTCTGGCAGTACAGACATACTCCTCCTTCTTGGGAGCAAGGTCAGAATTTGGAGAAAGCAGTGTCAAGTGGCACGATGGACTAAAAGTCAGTTTGATCTTGGCCAAGGCTCTGAGAAGATCTGTCCTTCATACCTGACAACCCCAAACCACTGTTTCCTGTATTTGGTCTATTCCCCAGCATTCAGAAAACAAATGAATCACCTTGCAGTCAAAAGAATAAGATATTGTTACACAGTATCTTTGGGAAACAAAACACACTTATCTCTACTCAAGTCAAAGCTTTGCTGGGAGAGTTGGAAGTGTTATACTGTGAAGTACCTACCACTCTAATTTGACTCTGAGTCAGTGTTTCTTCTAGCCCTCTCCATTAATTGACTTACCATCCTCACAGGAGGGAAAAGAGTCTATCTCAAACATTGTCAACGCCACAGTGGGAGTGAATGCAACAACCAGAACTTTCTAGAATGTGCCTAATTTTGAAAGACAGTTACAGAGTAAGAACACACAATAGTATTTGACAGTTAAAAAGCAGATACATAGGATATAGATTTATACATGTCTAAGCAGAGGTAAAAAGAGTGTAGAACTCTATACTTCTGAAAGCAGAAGACTTTACCAGCCATTCCATCGAGTCCAGGATTTCACTTGAAAGGTCTTTATGGAACATTTAAAACTTGTCATTGATTGGTCTGGGATAGGTCTGAGTATATGCAAGGAAAAGTAGTCTACATGATGGCTTTATACCGTGGAATTTATGTTTAGCTACCTTGTATATCATTTCAAATGAAAGATCTGAGTACTACAACCTGTAACTATAATCTGAGACTCTGTCCACCGGCCCTTTTCTTATCCCACTGCTCCAACAGTCTTTTAGCTTGCTTTGCTTATGCGCAGTTAACTTTGACCCCTCTCTGCCAGTAAGTAGCTAGCAGCCATGGCTTGCCCTGGACTTCTGGACCTACAGCCTTGTACTCCAAGACTGCCCTCCAAACTGAATGTGCTAATTTCTGTAAAACCCTAGTTACTTCATAAAATGAAGATCAAACAACGGTTCCACATCCTTTCTTGCTCTGATATTTACAAAGAAGCTGCTGACAGAGTCCATTCATGAATATGGAATTCACCCTGTGATCTGCATGTGAACTTTATCTGTATGTGGTTCATTCTAGCTGAGGTTAATAGGCTATCCCTGGTATTAGCATAGATGCTCCAGAGGGAAAACATGGAATGCAGAGTGATATCAGTTGGCTAACTTCTCTTCTGAAGTGAAGTTACTTCTTCTCTGTAATCTTAAATTTCTATCTTTAGTGTTATACTGTGAGGCCTGAAATGATGGCTCAGTCCCCACCAATTGTCTTAGAGAACATTGTCTCATTTACTTATTTTTTGCAGAAATTTAAAAAACAAAAACAGAAAACAAAAAACTTCTGTAGCTAAAAGCCTAGAGCATGCTTGTTTCAATGCTAGGTTTCTAGAACTCTACTCAAAAAAGGAATCCTCCCCCACCCCCATCTCTCTCAGTCTCACTTTCTGCTGCTCACAGTCTATCATACTGGACTAGTCCACTAACACACATCAGAAAAAATATAACCCCAGAAAATTATACCCACATGCACACACGCACGCGCACACACACACACACACGCACATGCACACATAATCACACACAGTTTCTGAGCAATGGCAAGGTCTCTCTAAGTATTATTCAAAGACCCAAAGTTCTTCTGTTCTGTGACTCTGTCACATCCAATGATGGGCTTTTAAAAATGACAGTAGACTGTAAATTGCAGGCCAAATAAACCCTTTCTTCCTCAGTTTGGTTTTGGTTCATGTATTTTATCACAATGACAGAAAAGCAAAGTAGAAAAATATATGTATTTTCATATATGTATGCTAGAGGCATAAGATCTTGTTTGCTTTACCTTGATTCACTTGTACTTTGTGTATTCTACATTGTTTTAGTAAGTGTGGGATTAAGTAGAGTGCAACTGCCAAGCCCTAAATTCGCATCACCGAGAGCAACTTGGGTAGCAAAGATCCTGGCTTTCTTCAAGCTGTATGCTAAGGGCCTGGCACCTTGAGCTATCAAAACCAATCAAGCATATAAACAAGTCTCCTGGGGATGATTAATCCTTGCTGAGAAGGAGCCAGGAGGTAAACGATGTGTCAATAACTCTATAGTCAGCTCTAATAGGCCAGGCTGAGTGAGAAGTGTTGTCCATGTGCTGCGACAGCCAGGCAACACTTGATGCAACACAAAGGTGTTCACTTAGCCTACTAATATTTTTCTTGGATAACAGTGAAAATCCTACTGGAAGGAGCTTCTATTCCTTCTTATGCTGATACCAATCTAGGCATAGGTTGACAGGGGGAAGAGAATCAAAGCTTTTTACTTTCCTTTTTGAGAAAAACTAGTGGCCATTTTCAAATTCTGACTCACTCTTTTATCCAATAAGGCTAAAGATTTAGTGTTTGTCCTCATGTAATTTACTCTGCATTGGGGAAGAAAGACAATCCATTAGGCATACATGATAACTGACCGTGAGAAGTGTTCTGTTCAGAACTCAGAAAACACCATGGAGCCTGCTTTGTTGTGAATAGACTTTCAAAATATCCTGAAGTCTGATGAAAGGAAAGATGCAGCTATGAGAAGAACTTCTGGAAGTGTGTTCTAGGCAAAGAAAATGGCATGCGATCCTTGTAGATCACTCTGAGTCCACAGAGAAAAGATGACCAGGAATTGAGCCTAAGCTAGACACACTCACACAAGGGGGGCTCAGTCTGGCCTGAGGCTACCTGAAGAGAAACAAGAGTAAGATGCATTCAAGGTATTTCTGCTTTCATAGTTTTGGATTCACGTAAGTCCTTATGACATTTGGGAACCTCATAGAGTGAATGACATAGAGCACACCTGCAGCTGTGGAAGACTCAGGGGGGATACTGTACTTACTGAGCAAAACCCACACAGCCTCATCTACAGAATACAGCTGAAACATTGGTCAGAACCAGACCTGATGACGACTTCTGCTCTCCTTCCCTGGCCATTCTCATCAGTTAGTCACAAGTGCTCAAACTAGAGTTAAAGGGTCCTTACCACACAGAACATAGTGAGGGAGGCCACAATATTCAATGGGCAGCAGAGACAGGCCTATTTACAGCTAGCCTGAGAGAAAGGCTTGGGCTAGGAAATCAGCTTGGCAGCCAGGTTGTTTATCATTGGGTTATAAGTTCATGTAAGATAAATATATGGTTCCTAATAAAAACAGACACCCAGACAAGGAGGTTCTTTAACAATGAACAAGACTCCTGCTTCCTTTGCTCTGGCAGGCATCATAGGCATTGTTCCAGGCCATTTCCGTTATAGCCCAGAGATGATAAAAGGAAGGATCATTTTCTTCATGGAGTGTCTCCTACATAATTGCCCCCAGGCACTGGGGCCATTTTCAGTCTTGTTTTTTACAAGTAAATAAATTTTAGGTAAATAATTTTCCTAATAAGGCCTGTCCAAAGAGCCACCTGAGTGATAATTTCCAACCAATAAGTCCAGACAGTTTAAAGAAGCATCTAGAAAGGTCTTTATGAGGCAAGAATGTCATGACAAAGCTCACATCATGAGCTTATTTGACTTGGCACTTGCTGAAACAGTACTCATTCTGGCACAATTTGGATACAAATCCAATGTTATTCATCTATAGCCTGAGCCTAAAACACAGGCCAAAGTTTTCCATTCTCCTGGATCAGGTTTTACTGCAGGAATGAAGAAAGCTGGTTTTATGAACATATCCACCCCATGTTATCACAAATGTGAACCAAAGGCAGCTCCCTCTATCTACATAAGAACTGACTCAAGCAAGCTTATAACATCGCAATGATGATGTGTGTTCATCAGTTATTTTTACATTGGAATCCAGACCTCTGTCTGGAAATTGTGCTTTCATTTCCACCATCTGTATGCTTGTGGTTGTGTGAATGTCTATACATGTCAGTGTGTGTGTGTGTGTGTGTGTGTGTGTGTGTGTGTGTGAACATGTGCTGAAAAACCACCTCTTCATACAGACCCATTAGTGATGCCCTAAGTGATGCTGTAATACATGCATCTTTCATCCATCAAAAGCTTCCAAACAGACTCGGGCAGAAATCTTCCACTCGTTTGCCTTGGGCCCCCTGAGGTGGTGAGAACATGACTTTTCATGAACTTAAAACCAGCACAAAACTTTCCAGAGAGTGATAACCTAATTCTAAACATGTCAGCATACGCAGCTGTTCAAGTCCCAGCAGTTTTTCTCTGCCGCTGTAGAGGGAGCAGGAGAAAACACCAGAACCAGCCTACCTGAGACAGGATGGCAGGCTTTGAACGGCTCTCCAATGGCAAGCAGCAGTGGGAAGGTCAGGAATTCATCAACAGCCACATTAACTGAAACTACTGGCTCTGTAAGAATGTGGTTGTCAGTTTTTGGAAGATATACCAAGCCATATTTGATGCTGGAGACCAAGGAGTGGGAAGTAGAAGAGGTGATGAGTCACCAAAATGGCTGGAAGATTGGGTTGACGTTTATGTCTGAGATTTGTCTTGTTAAGAGCAGCTGAAGAAAGGGAAAGCCTGTTATATGTTCCTTTTCTCTCAAGAAGCAGCCCTTTATTCAGCAAACAGGCAAGATGCTGAGCAAGAAGAGGACATAATACCGAGAACAGGGAACGTGGAAGGGACGGCACGCAAGCAACCTCCTGAGTCACAACTTTTCATTTTCGAGTTCATGTATCTCTAATGGTTCTCCATGTTAACTATGCTAGACTACCCTAAGAGTTGGGACATCAACTTATAGGAAGGAACAGGGCCATCTGCTCAGCTAGGCACTTTCAGTAAAGGACATAGCATGAAAGACAGAGAATATGTCATCACCATGCACAAAACTCTCCAGAGTACCCACTCACTACCACTTCTCTGCACAGCCTGCTCATGGCTCCACCCACCTGACGGTCTCCTGTCACTCCTGTCAATCCTGTTTCCAATCAGTTCTTCAGAAAGGGACATATTCATGGCATTTGTCTTTTTCTGAAAACACACACACACAATTACAGTGATTGGGACATGTTCTAGTAAGGTTTGCTTCACTATGAAAGTGCTGCAAACTGGGGCCCCATTAGGAAATGAGTGAGTTGCTTTTTAAGGTGTTAAACCTTACACAGTCCAACACAAGTCCAAGTAGAGCAGTCACACTGTAATCATTAGGTCACAGAAGCATTAGCCAAACTGTGCCCCATGCGTTCTTTGATTTGCTGAGTTCATCTGATAAAGTCATCAAACTAACAGAATGAAGAATAAAATCTATTACATCTCATTTGACCCCAGTTGGAAGTAAAGCAGCTCTTAGAGAAATTTCCCAGCCCTTCTGCCTTGGCAAACATAAGAGGGAGGGAAAAGGAAGAAAGACAGCAGGGGATGCTCCTCATCTTTAACCTGATACTGTAATTCATTAAGCATATCTCTACACATTCTCCATGGAGAGCTTAGAAGTTGAGCAAGAGACAAATGTGAGCAGCTTTCATCAATCTGGGAATGACTGTAGGGGAGGGAAGGAGGCTGACACTTCTCCTTGTCCATCATGATTTAAATGGACTTGACAGTTCTGTTCCACAGATGGAGATTCCTCGATTCTTTCACGTTGTTCTTATGAACTCACATGTGGCTACCTATTTCTTGTATTTGAACTTTGGTTCCTCTGAAACAAGAATTTAGGGCTTCATTGTTATTTGTGAAACTTGAGTTTGATTTTGCTTTTACTATTCATTGTTCAGCTTGGAGCTGAACGTGTCTGAAACTTCTACAGGAATCATCATTGACAGTCTTGGAAGGTTTTCTTCTTGTCCACAAAGCAGTGGCTTCCTATGCACAATACACACTAGACTAAAGTCAGTGTTGCCTCTTAACTGTTGCTTTTTCTTTGAAACATATAGAATTTGTGAATATAGTCTTTGTCCTTCCACACTTGCATCTAAACCGCAGTCTCCTCTTCTCAGCCTCTTTCCCCACAGTCAGCTTTCTCTAAGCCCTCTTATGCTCCAGAGCCTACAGTAGAAAATTCATCCTCTGGTCTTTCAGTCCCTTTGCCCCAAACCAAGCAAATGTTTCTCTCCTGCCCTGAATTCTCTCACCTGGACGACTACTACTGCTGTCACAGTTCTGATCAGATTTGCTCCTCTGCTACACACTTGTGACAAGCGACCTATTCTCTGTCTCCATATATCCAAGTTCCCCACACAGTGGGATTCCAAATAGTACCTTCAGGAAATAATGTTCTCTGCCTATAGAAAGTCATCTTTGTATCCAGGCTTTAATCTCTTACTGCTCTCCTGTTCTACTTGAGACCACACTTATTTTTATTTACTTTTATCTTCTCATCTAGGCTGGAATATCCTCAAGAGCAAGAATTGAATGCAACTTCCCTTTTCATTTTCTCTTTACATAATTAACAGCCAATAAAATTCAAATCAAGTTTTGTTTGATGGTCCTTTGAATGCATATTTTGTTTGACTTCCAGAAGCTTCTTCCATAGCCTTAATGTTTCCTCCTACTTCCCTTCAGGCTTGTCAGTCATTAAAAAAAAAAAAGTCCTAAAAGCTTGGGGTGGCCAGTCCCATTTCACTCCAAAATTCCTAAATGCCATCAGAGGCCAGCAGGGCCCAGGTAAAAGTGCTTTGCCCCCATGAAACTGAGAAATGGAAATTCCTTTGAGGTATAGCCCAAATTCCTTCCATGCCCTCTGTCTTCACCTTCATAATTAGCACAGCTTTCCAAAAGAGGCCAACATCACACTGGAGTTGGCCTCTATCTCTTCCACATGCACAGGGTAGCTAGGGTTCTGAGTGTGCTGTTTGTTGACCCAAGAAAGAAATGTGTTAATTAATGTGCTTCAACATTTACCTGTTCTATACAAAAAACAAATACACAGGGGAAATAAAACAACAGGTTGGCAGAAACAAGGTTAAAAGGAACAAACATCTATGTTGAACTCTTACAGAAAGCATTTCCCTTGGGTCCTGTCAATTCGCCAACAGAGAGCAACCATGCAGAAGTTTGGGGGTGGAAAAACTGATTTCTTTGGGAGTTGTTTATGTCTCACCTTCACATTTCACCTTAGGAACAATGGCTTCTGGTTTAGACCCCCAGGCTGCAAACTCCAGCCATCACAAGAGACAGTACATGCAACCAAGAGAAAGACCTGAAGTGGAAGTCAGATATGTCATGTGATGCAGACTCAAACAGTGTTTTGCTAAGGCAGACTTGTGTTGTTTTGCTGAGGCAAGACTTGTGGGAAGACAAGTGATATTTGGAGAGGGTATAAACAGGACTCATCAGACAGTGATAGCAAGCTTGCACAGCTAGCTTTGCAATGCTTTATTGGTCTTGCATCTTAGTCTTTGCTTCTTTGAAAGAGTCACAGCAAAGAACTTCTACTGGCATCCCAGCTGGTTCTGGTCACTGCCATTGACATGTGACGATTTGCCGGAGGCCTGGCGGTTTCTGCTGGACCATGCCACTGCTGCTGATTCATGTTGGGCATCCTGACACTACTGAACTGGACTGCTAGTATCCTGACAAGTGGCAATTGGAGTCGTCCCAAGGAACTAGTTCTAAACAGGTCCACATCCCCATGTCCTATTTGCCATCTTTTTCCCCTACCTTTGGATAGTGGGCTAGAAGGGGAGCTGAAGCATTTGAGAACTCATACTAAAAATAGTTTTTAAAATCTAAGACTACAAAGACATGTCAGGCCTACACGGACCTTGAAGTTCAAGATACCTACAGCCCAAGCCTTAGCAGTGGTCCAAGCTGAACTCTACTCTGTTTCAGATCCTAGAGAGACACATGCATGAATCTTTTCAAGAAGCACCCACTTGAGGTCTTTCTCTTGGTTGCATGGATGACATCTCTTGTGATAGCTGGATTTTGTGGCCTGAGAGTCTAAACCAGAAGCCATTGTTCCTAGGGGAAAATATGGAGATGAGAAATAAACAACTCGCAACGAAGTCTCTACCATGTGATAATGAAATAGTTCAGAATGGATAAGGCACACCAGGGCATATGCACCAGCCAGAGTGCTGGGACATGGTTCTGTGGGGCTCTACTGTGCCAAGTATAGCTCCTTTTGTGTCTGACTTGTGAAAGGCTCAGGTTTTTCAGGGGCAAGCTGAGTCAGAAGGTACTCAGTCTTAATAGGTGGATCATTGCTATTGGCATAGGTGACAGATGGGAGGAGGTTCTTGACATTAAGGACCCCAAAATGCAATGCAGGAAGTACACACCAAACAAGAACTAATAAATATAAAATCATGGTTATAAAAATGATCTCCAAGACATATTTCCTTGCAATGAATGCATACAATATTAGACTGAAGGGGAATACTTCCTCAGTGTAAGCAAGACTCAGACTGAAATCTGAAAAATGATTTGGAGTAACCAAGTCAGTGAGGCAATAAGCATTCAGAATAGAAAGAAAGCCAAGTATAAGCATCAGGTAGTTTACAAGAAATAGAAGAACTAAAGCTGGCCTAGAAAGCAGATAACGGAGAATGAATTGAGAGGAAAGAGAAAGGTATATAAGGCCAACTAACCTTGGGCCTTGAAGAACTGTCTATCCCAGGGTCAAAGATATGTCCTTAAGATTCAAAGCAATACAGCAAAAGGATGCTCCATCCTGCCACAAGGATACTTGGTCAAGGACAGTGTGTTTATAGCAGCTTTATTCATAATTGCAAGAAACTAGAAACAACCTAGATGACCTCCAACCAAAAAAAATGGTTTTAAAACGTGGTATATTTACACAATGGAATATTACTTGGCTTTTTTTAAAAAAAAAAAAAAAATTTCAAAGTAATGCTGCAGCAGTGCCAAACCAGCCTTTTACGAAAGTCCTGATGACAGCTACCTGTAAAATGGTTAGGAAGCTGGTGGAGACCTATCACCAGTCAGTACTACGGACCACTGAGGTCTAAGATACATGGCCCAGCTGTGGTGGTGCACATCTGTAATCTCAGCATTTAAGAGATGGATGGTGGAAGTCAGAGAATCATGAGTTCAAAGCCAATCTGGGATGCAGAGCAAGATTCTTCCTGGATAATAAATGTATAGACTATGCATGTTGCTTTGGATATCAACATGTGTACTGACTGGTTTTGTGTGTCAACTTGACACAAACTGGAGTTATCACAGAGAAAGGAGCCTCCCTTGAGGAAATGCCTCCATGAGATCCAGTTGTAAGGCATTTTCTCAATTAGTGATCAAGGGGTGAGGGCCCCTTGTGGGTGGTGCCATCCCTGGGCTAGTAGTCTTGGGTTCTATAAGAGAGCAAGCTGAGCAAGCCAGTAAGTAACATCCCTCCATGGCCTCTGCATCAGCTCCTACTTCCTGACCTGCTTGAGTTCCAGTCCTGACTTCCCTTGGTATGAACAGCAACATGGAAGTGTAAGCTGAATAAACTCTCCCCCTTCCCCCAACTTGCTTCTTGGTAATGATGTTTGTGCAGGAATAGAAACCTTGGCTAAGATCATATGTTATCCTTGGAGGGAAGCTCTTTTAGGGCTCTCATAGATTTCCTATATAAATGCAAACCAAGTGGTTGGGCAGAATGGAAAAGCCCACAGAGATTACAGATGATCTGATGTTAATGTTTTCCCCAGTCAGCTCTGACTATCTCATCACAAACTCCGTTGCTGGTGTCTAACTGCACTGCTATTCTTTACCTCTCTTATACTCAACAACCTAAGGAGATTGCATTATTATTGTCTCCATTTGACAGATGTGGACATTAATGGTCAGAAAAGTCACTTGCCACTCTTGGACATTCAGAAGGATAGTGGGTGTCACACACTTATACAGTCATTTTTGCAGCTAGACATAATCCAGTGCAGCATGAGCTGCAACACACTATAAAGCCTTCTATATATATTGTCTTCATGAGGGAAACTATCTCTGGAGTGGGCAGTGCTGTTAGTTAACTTTGATGTCGGGTATGGTATTTGATTCCTTGAATATAGTTAGTACTAAAAGTCATCAGTTTAACAGCTGCAAATACTGTCCACACTTTACTGAGAAAAAAACAGACTAACACAGGTCAACAAAACAAACCAACCAAACAAAACTTAAACCCTCAGGATTTTGTGAAAACCAGAGAAAGACAAGTAACTCACAAAGGGAAAGCAGAGTAATAGCAAAGCTTGGTAAACTCACATACTACATACATACATGCATATATACATACACACATACACACACATACACACATATATACATACATACATACATACATACATACATACATACATACATACACAAAATTGAGTCTGTTTTCATTCAACTACTCCTGGGTATAAGACCTGCCCTGGAATATGGCTAAGATATGAGGGGTATTAAGAGAGCAGAAAGAGATTAAAATGTATTATATAAAACTTTTAAATAAAAAAATCAATTAAAGAAAAAGATTGGTAATGCCAAATCTGTGAGAGTGGGGATTGGTTTAAGTTGCAAAGCAAACTCAGGGAAGACATGAAATCCCATGGGATAAAACTGACCCTAAAGCACAAGACTCTGCAGAATAGTTCAGCTTCCCAGCACCAGGCTCTGTGGGCAAACTCATCCTACTTTTGGAGTTGATTTGACATTAAAATATGAACATTCCCAAAATAAGGAGGGGGTTAGAGCATTGGAGGAATGTTACCATACTTTGTAGCCAGTGGAGCAGGTTAAATACTCAGAAGAGGCTTGCATTGCAGATGATCGCTTTTCCATACCAATGGCTAAACTGACAGCATCAGTTTAGAGAAATCTCCCACCTTGTCCCTGTCTGAATTTGCCACAGTGAAGGGGCCCCAAGGATGTCAACCTCCTCCAGCATAAGGTGGGATCCAGCACAGGTTTCCCTGGCCACTTATTCATGTGCTGAGGCCAAGCTGGCTTGGTTACAGGCCAGGTTCCAGCTCTGTCTAGCATAGTTAAGCATCCTATACATAGATCTTTTCCCAAACGCAGAGCTCACTCCTGGATTATAACTTCATTATCACTTTTAAATCTAAAGAACAAATGTTCAACTCCAAAATTGGTGCGAATGACTGAAATCTAATCCAGCAAGTCTCCACGGACAAAGTCATGTCCAGCCCCACATTCAGAGTGTCATTTCCAGATGCTGTCTGCTGTGTGTGTCCACAGGGAACAGTGTGGGATGAATGCCCTCCTCTCTGGCTGCCCAGCTACCTAGCTAGTAGGAGTGGCTTTGGCTCTCTTGAACTGGAATGCTGAGAGCCTTCCTACCCCAGAGTGAATGTGCTTATCCTATATTTGGAGAGAATTTTCTATTTCAAGGGGATCAATGACCTAACAGCTCTTTTGTTTACTAAATCACAACCTCTTCAATTCTTTGAACACCCACGTGCTAGATATGGATCCAGACACTTAAGACACATGACTAGGTGATCAATAGAGATAACCTTTAGATTTATTTTTTCCTTCTTAGGGCGCAGAGTACATTTTAGCACCTTGTTGGGTAGAGGCTGTTTCCCTAAAATAATCGACTCTAACTGACTCACATGCTCACGAGTTGACTGGCTTCACTGGAGGCTATCTGCAGAACAAGCAGGGGTGGAAGGCAGAGGAATAAAACAGAGAAAAGAAAAGGAGACCGAAGGGGAGGGGAGATGGGGTAGATGAGCCTGGCCGAGACAGGGATCCTGCACAGAACAGACTAGAGGACAAAGAAGAACCACACACAGTTAGATGCAGGGTCAGCGTGGGGCTGCCATCTGAACCGTAACATCACTAAATCTAAGATGGGAAATAAAGGAATTGGGAAGAGTGGGGCCTCTGGGGACACAACATTTACAGAGAAACTATACGGCAGCTTTCCCCATACGTACGTGGTTTTCATATTCCCATTCAAGTTTCCATGGAGACTTCCCTCACAGATATAATGCATGGTTACTTCTCTCCTTCAAGAAAGCCACTGAGAAGCTGTGCAGCTCAGTGCCGAGATTCACATTTTTCCTTTTTCCAGTTTCTGTTAACTTTCCTTTAGGATTCTGGTTGAAGGTTTTAAGTTTTGTTTGCTACATTTGCTCCTGAGCAATTATTCTTTGGATAATCTTTAAACTATTTCATGTTCCAGTTCAAGTTGATTTTTGAAGTCGTATAGAAATGTAACTAATTTTTAGGCATTCACTTTGTAGCAAATGGTAAATGGATCTGTTAAATTCCTTTATTTTAATAGTGAACCTGTAGATTCATCCAATTCCTGATATACTGTAAATTTTACATTGATTTTTTTTTCTTGCCTTATTGCACTGGTGACTGATAGTGCAAAACTGAATCAAAATAGTGATAATTGTTCCCATTGCTCCATCCCCAGTGACATATAGGATACCTCTCAATATTTTACAACTAATGTTTTCCATTCAATTAATTTCTTGAGGATTTCATGTGTGATATTGAATTCATATCATTGGATGCCTGTCTCTTCCCACTTCCTTCCTTCTTTAATTATTATTGATTTAAATATTATTATTTATATATACATATGCATGTATAAATATAACCATAAGTCCATTCGGTGTTGCTCCTATATACGTGGTCATAGAGGTTAACACTCGGGATTGGACAGCCTATCCGAGGGCTCATCCTTAGGAAAGACTTATTCTAAGTCTCCCGGGAGCCCTTAACTGCCTATAGATAGATCTTTATGTAAAGGTAGAGCCTCGTGAAATGTCCCCCATCCAAGATGGCATGTCAACTGGTGTGGTCATTTTAAAGGCCTTCTCATGAACTTATTGGGCCCAAAGACTATTCTTTCATTTCATTCATGGACAGAGTTGAATTATACCAAATATGCCCTGTGCCCATTAACATGATCATAAACTTTTTTTTTTCTTCTTTATAAGGCCCATAAGCAAATTGTGTGTTATAAAACATTAAACCAACTTTCTTTTTAATTTTATCTAATCTTTTTTTACACTCCAGATTTCATCCCTCTCCCAGTACACCCTCTGACTGTTCCACATACCATATTTCCTCCTCCCTTCTGTCCCCCCTCCATCACCACAGGATGTCTCCACCCATTCCCATACCCTACCCAACCAGACCTCAGTCTCTTGAAGGTTGGGTGCATCTTCTCTGAATGCAGACCTGGCAGTCCTCTGCTGTGTTAGAGGCCTCATATCAGCTGGTGTATGCTGCCTGGTTGGTGGTCCAGTGTCTGAGAGATCTTGGGAGTCCAGGTTAGTTGAGACTGCTGGTCCTCCTACAGGTTCGCCCTCCTCCTCAACTTCTTCCAGCTTTTCCCTAATTCAACCACAGGGGTCACCAGCTTCTGTCCATTGGTTGGGTGTAAATATCTGCATCTGACTCTTTCAGCTGCTTGTTGGGTCTTTCAGAGGGCAGTGATGATAGGCTCCATTTTGTGAGCACTCCATAGCCTCAGTAATAGTGTCAGGCCTTGCTTGGGGCCTCCCCTTGAGCTGGATCCCACTTTGGGCCTGTTTGTGGACCTCCTTTTCCTCAGGCTCTTCTCCATTTTTGTCCCTGCAGTTCTTTCAGACAGGAACAATTGTGGGTCAGAGTTTTTGACTGTGGGATGCCAACCCCATCCCTCACTTGATGATCTGTCTTTCTACTGGAGGTGGGCTCTACAAGTTCCCTCTTCCCACTGTAGGGCATTTCATCTAAGGTCCCTCCCTTTGAGTCCTAAGGGTCTCTTACCTCCCAGGTCTCTGGTACATTCTGGAGGGTTCCCCTATCTCCTATCTCCCAAGGTTGCCTGTTTCCATTCTTTCTGCTGGCCCTTGGGGCTTCAGTCCTTTTCCCTCACCCAATACCTGATCAGAATAAACCAACTTTTTAAAAATTTGATTTAATTGTATTTGTTATTCTGTACATGTGTGCATGATGTCCCGTGTATGGGGGGAATCATATATGCCACTACACCTTTGTAGATGTCAAGGAACAAATTTATGAAGTTGGTTCTCTCTTTTATCTTCTGGAAATCAAACTCAGATCACCAGGATTTCTCAGAGAGCTCCTTTGCTGGCTGAAATGAAATATTCTCTTTTGGCTGGCCCCTCCATTGGTTCTTAAACTCATGTTTTTCATAATATAAAATAATTTAAAGTGTTGTTAGATTTCTTTTATTAATATTCCAGTTAATATTTTTAACTATTTGACAATGAAGAGGTTAATCTGCAAAAATTTTGTTTTAGTGTATATTTTTAAAATTTGATTATAACCATTTACTGTACTCAAGAAAAATTACAACTTAGAGTTTTAGCTCTTCTGCTCTGAGAAGTTGATGATCAATTCTTTATTGTATTTTTATATCTAACACCTAATATCTGCCCAATAAACACTTTCTGAATTAATGAACAGTTTAATAATGAATAAATGGAAAATTACCCTTTCTCAAGAATAAGCAAAACCCAGCTCACTCTCCAATGGTGTGGGCAAACGTGCTGCAGACACGAGCAGGATTGTCCTCTCAGAGTGGAATTCCTACTGCTTTTAGAACCGAGTAGTTACAACCAAGTCCATATGGACTGCAAGCCTGAAATATTTATTAGCTGAGCCTTTTTAGAGAAACTCTTCCAACTCCTTCTCTAAGCACACTATTCAATAAATATCTGGACAGGGGCCAGAATGTGCCCAGCCAGGAAAACCTGTAGGAAGGAAATCTCTTCCATCTCACCCTGAAGAAATGGAGGGTGCTCCAAAGGCGGGTGGCTGGTGACTCAAGCAACACTCAGCTTTTTTCACAATGACACCTGTTTTGGTCTATCATCAAGGGTCACAGTGTGAAAGGACATGTGTCTACAATTGACACTACTCGCAATCACTACACATTGTCCAACTGTCCCCTTCTCCCCAGGGGCTTTGGTTAAATCTTTCCCTGGATTTTGGGGGCTTTCATTGCCTCTTTTTTTGTTCCGATAGCAGCAATTCACTGAACTGAAATAAAACAGTGAATGAACCCATGTGGATCTTAGGACGATGGTAGCAATTCAACAGATGCCTGGAGCCTAACAAAGGCTCACATTCAGCTATCCTGACTTCTTTCTTCTTAAAATGAAGAATTCCCAATGCTTGAGCTATTCAATGTGCAACTGAGTGGAAGATCTTCACTGCCAGAAGATGCTTCAGCAACCCTTGTTTTCAGTTTCCATAATCCTTCCCACCCATTAAGAAGAACATTCTTCTTATACAAAGAATTCTAGTGTCAATGTGTTTTCCTAACTCCAGAGACCAAAGCACTTAAGAGAAAACCCAACATTGTCTTTATACACACCAGCATGTTTACAGTTTTATGCTGTTATTCATTTTTTACTACACACTGTGGTCAGGGAGAGCCTCAAGATGTTACAAATCTACAAATGCTATATATACATATTACATATATATCCATGCATCCAATGAGTGAGCACCACAAAAATAGTGTTCTAGAAATCAAAATTCACAAGTAATGAATTACATTTTTTTGTGGTAAATGGTGGGTTATCATTTTTAGTGATTCAATATAATTTTTGAATTATGTTAAGTGGAATGGAAAATTTTTTTATCAATGCACTATGAATCCCTCAAAGCCAATTATAAATAAGAGTAAAGGAATAGGTAAATTATTATCCATAAAATAACCAAGGAAGTCAGAAAGTGTTCCTAAGTCTCTACTGCTTTCTAAGCTATATAAAGAAACTTAAACATACTAGAAGAAAATACAGTTTCAACAAATGTGTATAATTCAGATTTGTACTAAAGATGAAATAGAGTATTTTCTTTGCAAACTACTTTTTTCTGAAAGGGTTTACTATACTATTATAGAGGTGTTGGATGTGTGCATATGCTTATATGCACAAATACACACAAATATCTACTTATTCCTTCAAATAGTATATTGTTTGCTATACCAAGACACAGAATCATAACAGAGCCACAGACCTTCAATTGCAGCACTCAAGAGGCTGGGATGAGAGGATTGTCTTGAGTATGTGTGAGGCCATGCTAGCCTGGCTACGTAGCAAGTGCAAAGGTGTGTATGTGTGCATGCATGTGTGTGTATCTCTGTGTGTACGTGTGTGCATGTGTGGAGAGTTATCTTGACATATCTACTTTTGTATTTAATTTATAAAATTTAATTTCAACTTTTTAGAATATTGTGTGCATTAAAAAGTAAGCCTTAAAATACAGACAATTAAGCTGGGCTGTGGTGGCGCACGCCTTTAATCCCAGCACTTGGGAGGCAGAGGCAGGTGGATTTCTGAGTTCGAGGCCAGCCTGGTCTACAGAGTGAGTAGGACACTCCAGGACAGCCAGGGCTACACAGAGAAACCCTGTTTCAAAAAAATAAAAATAAAAAAAAACCAGTCAATTAAAGGAACAATTCAAGGGAAATAATAAGTAAATGAATCAGGAATATTTGTGTGTGTGTGTGTGTGTGTGTGTGTGTGTGTGTGTGTGTGTGTAAAACATACCTAATGCAGTCCTGGTTCTAGAAACAATAGGAAATTGTAAAAGAGGCACAGAGCAAGGAGAGTAAAAAATATCTGAGTTCCTGGTGAAGTGACCTTAACTAAATTGATGAATTTGAGAGTATAAAATTCTAGACCTGGAAAAAAAAAGAACAGGAAGCTCCAGATGATGCAGAAGACTCACCCTGAAAGCATGGCATAACAAGGTCAATGAGTTTAGTTCACTGAAAAGTATCAGTATGGCAATATTAGTAGATGACATCACCTGAAATTAGTAGGAATTACCAAGAAGGCTTTCAGAGACACTCCCGTCACAATATTTATGGCACTTGTGATTCCTAGAGCTAAGATTTCATATTCTGAAAGAAGAAGTTTGAGTGTTCTGCTACTTATCAATAGCAGCACTTATTCTTCTGTCAGCTCTAGGTGGACACTTTAGGGTTGAGCACAAAACTAGTCAATAATGCAAAAGAGCATGCACCGTTTATCAGCAGGAACTTATGGACTATAAACAGAGAACAATTTTACAATATCAAATTCTTAAATAACCTTATTTCTGAATGTAGACCTTATACTTTTAGAAACATCTTTATGTTTATACTACCGAGGCACACTATTTTCATTTTAACTTGGTCAAATTGGTAAATATTAAAATATTTATTAATTGATAAAGTTTTTAATAGATTCTATGGAAAACAACATATACGATAACCAATGAATTTATAAATGCATTTCTCTTAATTGGCTAAATCTCACAAGTTAAACAATGGGATGTTTCATACCTTTCAACAGGAGAGCCTCTAAGACACTGAACAGGGAAAATCATCATTATTTTCCTTTGGATTTTAGGAACCAGGGTCTTGATATATAGCTCCAACTAGGTTGGGATTTACTATGTAGCACAACTTGGTTTTGAATGCGTGGCGATCCTCCTGCCTCAGCCTCCTGAGTGGGGTGCTTGCAGGTACATGCTCACATGTATTACCGAAAATTAAACAGTGCACTACTATTAGAAGGAAGAACTAGATAATTGTATCTGTCTGTGCATGTATGTGTACTTTTTATAACAACATTTGTCATATATAACAGACACCTCATAAGTATTGTGTAACAGATAAGGAGAGTGGGCAGCAAATCCAGAAACGGTGGTGTAGAGTATAAGAATTACATGCTAAACTCTCATGCATTCTTAAACTTGATTCATAAACACATATTTCTCAAAAATGATTGTGAACAAAGTTGGCAAATGAACTTTCCTATTACTTGTTCAGCTTACTTCCCCAGCTATAGATGCCTGGGACATAAAAAAAAAGCCCCAGTGACAATGATTAATAATTAATAACCTTCATTCTCAGAAAATCTATTATAATGGTTCTTATTTCTGCTTCAGTATCCATTCTGGAAAGGTGACTTTTTATTTTAAGACAGCTAGTTTTCCTAATTAGGTTGTCACCTCACTTGGGACAGGCATTTAGGAGAGCTCAGATAACAACAGAACTGAAAGTAAGTGAACACAAAATTGCAGAAGCCTGCACTAGTGCCAGTGTGTGGGAGGACTCCAGTGCCGAAGGGACTGTGGGCAAGAAGAGAGAAATAAAACAGCCCAGACCCATGTGCACCATCCCAGCTGTGACTCAGTCTTCTAGGACCAGATGTTCATAGCAAGAATAATTACTTTTCCCTTTTAACTCAGACTTGAAAGGATGCCAGTGCTTTACTCAGAGGTCAGTGGGGGAAAAGACACAAGGTAAGAACAGCATGGCAGAGTTATAGATGTCAACATCAGTGGGGTAAGAGGCAGCAAGGCAGGCCTCTCTGAGTCCCAGCATTTGGATCTAGTCAATCTATCTGGTCAAGTGTAAAAAGAAACTTCTACATTGTAGTGAAGTACAATTTCCAGAATTGACATGGGGTAGTCCACCAAAGGGAGAGGGTTCTAATCTAAATTGAAACAGGATGTCCTATTCTTATTAAGTGACTCTTGAATAGTGTCTGCCTACTAGGAAGAAAAGTCTGGAAGGCACCAGCTGGGGTTCATCTGCTTGTGGGTACACTTGGGTTGAGAACTGAAGAACTGCATCATATCAGATGGTAGGGTTGAGGAAGGAAGGCTGAGCTCAATGAGCAGCCAGGCAAAGCACTTGGCCTAGACACATGGGACTAAGAAGTCACAGAACAAGATCAAGACCAGACCCCAGCCACTGGGAGAGTCATGTAAGCCCTCCCTAAGATGATCCTCCACTCGCTGCTCCTCTTTCTGTCTTATTTTTCTTTCTTAGAGGATTTAATCTGACAGTCCATGAAAGGTGAGTGATTGATGACTTCCAATGAGTGTCTCCTAGGCTGTTCTCAAGCACAGACCCCAATTCTTCTTACCATCCCACCGTCCTATCATTGATTCACTTGTTATACTCTCCAACTGTAAGACAGACACTCTCTCTGAGGGGTTCCGGCAGCATTTGAAGCACATCATCCTCTAGAGCCAAACGCAGCAACTCCCCTGCCCCTCTCAGTTTATCTTGCTGATGTAAGAAAATAGACGAGACAAGGTAATCTATAAACAACAGAAACTTCTCAGAGTTCTGTAGAATAGGAAGTCCAAGATCAAGTAGACAAGAGGCTTAACATGTGAGAAGAGCCCATCCCTCATAAATGGCAAGAAGAGTCTTCAACTCTGATGTACCAATACCGATCAAAAGGATTGAAGCATTTGTTCTTCTTCTGGTGTTCTCTCTGACACTACTGTTTGGGTAAAAGGGGGGGCTGTCTTCAATGCCCTCTGCACTGTTGATATCTAGAAAATAACATCCAGGGGCCAAAACAGCCAAGTTTTGAGACTGAAGCATCTGACTATTCTAGACAATCTTTCACTATGGCCCACTGAGGCATCCTGAATGCACAACCTGAATATCTCTCTACCCTACCGTCAGAGATTACCACAAAGCATGCATTCTACCTAGACTTTAATCCTCTTCAGACATTTCTGCAGGGTCAAGCACTGTGGATGATTCTAGTTATCAGGGGATGGGTTTATTTTTTAAAGGTTCGTTGTTTGAAATTTTCAAAAATGAATATACTGTTTTTTGAGGAGCCTAACTTGTTTTTAACAGTAGTCACACAGTCCTCCAGAGAACATGAACCCTTCCGAAATCCTATCTCCTGGGAAATACCTAAAAGAATGCAAAATGATTAAAGAAAATTGAGGTGCAGGACTAGTAATGACTCTGCCAAAACTTTGTCCACAGGGTATTTTAACAGGTGAAATGGTTCCATGTTTGTGTCACTGAGATGCATTTATCCAGAACTGCCTGCCTGAATGAAAACCATAATCATGGTATAAATTCATTTAGCACATGTATCTGTCAGACAGTCTAAAACAATGGCCTAGAGGTTGCTATCAGTGTGGCCAATGCTGGCCAAGACATCAATAGGACAACTGGGGCCTGTAATTCCAGTGCTCTAGAAACTGAGGCAAGAGGATCATCTACAAGTTTGACAACATCTTAGACTACATAGTGAGTTCCAGACCAGCCTGGGCTTAAAAAAAAGAAGAAGAAGAAAAGGAATCAAATATAACCGATTCTTTTATTTATTTCTAGCAGTTATTTTTCATCTTTAAGATTACATGAAATGATATCTCCCTTAAACTCTCTTTAACCCTCAAAATATATTTTACACACATATCAAAATATCACATGGTTCCCCAACAATACAATATTTATGTCTTCTCTAGCGGATGCCAAGGAGTGCTTGCTGACAGGAGCCTGATATAGCTGTCTCCTGAGAGGCTCTGCCAGAGCCTTACAAATACAGAGGCTGATGCTCGCAGCCAACCATTGGACTGAGCACGGGGTCCCCGATGGAGGAGTTAGAGAAAGGACTGAAGGAGCTGAAAGGGTTTGCAACCCCATAGGAAGAACAACAATATCAACCAACCAGAACCCTCAGAGCTCCCAGGGACTAAACCACCAACCAAAGAGTACACATAGAGGGACCCATGGCTCCAGCCACTTATGTAGTAGAGGATGGCCTTGTTGGGCATCAATGGGAGGAGAGACCCTTGGTCCTGTGAAGGCTTGATGCTCCAGTGTAGGGGAATACCAGAGCAGGGAGGAAGGAGTAGGCTGATGAGTGGGGGAGCACCCTCTTAGAAGCAGGAGGAGGGGGAATAAGATAGGGAGTTTCCAAAGTGGAAACCAGGAAAGGGGATAACATTTTAAATGTAAATAAAGAGAACATCCAATAAAAGAAAAAATAAATAAATCTAATTTAATGTTTTGAACAACAACAAAAAAATTGCTTAAAATAGAATTATTCTGTCCATAAGTATCCTGAACTGAGATCATGTGCTGGGTTGTTCTGTCATTTTCTGAACCAAATGCCTTCCAGCTATACCAGCAAGTTAGAGACAGGCCAAACACCTGGCAATTCTATTTCTGGCTTAATGAAATTTAACATAAAAGTGAAGCAAAATCTTATAGACTTGCAAAATCTATCTTAAATGGATTTTAGAAGAATCCCACTGGTACTGTGGTGATTTTTAACACATCTGTAACCAAAACTTAGCATTTACCATCAGTAAAAAAACAAAACAAAGCAAAACAAAACAAAAAAACCCTAAGAACACTCTTTTAAAATTGTGTTCCTCCAGACCCTCTTAAAAGGAGTGGCAGAATAAAAATAGTTTATTACAGGACTCCAGCAATTACAGAAGAGACTGTGGCCGTGGGATTTTGTTGTTATTCTGGAGCCTGGCAGTCTTCTCTTGGCATAATTATAATAGGAAATTAAAGAAAATGCAGAACCACGAATGGCATTTCAGGTGGGAGCATCTGGGCTCGCGCTCTGCTGGAAGAATATTGAGCTTGGCCTGGAGCCTGGCATAGCCATTTCTAGTTATGTGACTCCAGGTAAGTAATTTGACATCCCTGTGCTTCCATTCTTTTTTCTGCAAAATAATATCATCCCGCCGACACAAACCTGTCTTAAGGATCTAACAGGACACTATAAGTGAAAGCAGCTTAGGAAATGTAAAAACCTATCCTAAAAGAATATCCTAATGGTTGAGCTAATTGAGCCAGGAATGAACACACTGCTTAGTGCACTAAACATCACATCCCTCAACTAATATGGTTTTATTTTCTATTGGAGATAGGATGAATGAAGAAGATGAACTGAAGAACCAGCCTGCCTCCTTCTTAGGCTTAAAAACCTATCTTATAGTAAAGACAAACTGGGCCCATTCCTGTTTATGATTAAACCTCTGTTTCTCAAGGATTCTGCTATGCCACACCAACAATCTTAACTACAAATGGTCTTATACTGCCTGTTCCAGGAATGGCAGATGACCATCTTGCAACCCTACCTTTGCTTCAAAGGGGTTGTTATGACTACCTCTGTGACAACCTCTTGCAATCATGTCTTTGTTGGAAGGAACTTGCTATGCTTACATTCTGCTCCTGTAACCCTGTTTATTTGGCCACCAACCCTCCCTCCCCCCCACCCCCCCCCCCCCCAACCCCCTCCCCCCTTACCCCTGAGCTGCAAAACTCTTGTTTTCATCACACCCAATGCTGATCTCTCTAACCCTAATAGAGGAGACAGCCCAGGTACAGGAATCTTTTAAAAAGCTTTCTTGAATTAACTACTTGCTTTAAATAATTTGGCCATGATGATTTGGATTGGTGATCTTTCTCCTTTCATCTTTTGGGATAAACAGAACACTTAAATATATCTTTATCTTTGAATTATTTTGAGGCTCCTCCAACAAATTGATGACTATGAAGGTCATCGTCAGTGAAACCTACAGAATAGTTTTCCTGGACTCCGTATGTTAGTCTTCATGGTCTAACTAGGAAGTTGATGATCTTTAACCCTGTACTACCATAGTGCACAGCTGTAGCCAGTCTTCTTCCTATACCTCTGATGCAGTACTTGGGCCACATCTTTATTGCAATCCATAATACTTCTGACACAGCATAAATGACCTTTATTTTGTCTCATACTTTGATTTCCTGCTTCTTAATTGAACTCAGGAGTGGTGGTTTTGTTTCTTTCTCTTGTTTTTGTGGTCTCACCATCTCCTAGTTCTTCATTCTCTCTCTCTCTCTCTCTCTCTCTCTCTCTCTCTCTCTCTCTCTGTGGGTGTGTGTGTGTGTGTTTGTCTCTGTCTCTCTCACCACACACACACACACACACACACACACACACACACTCACTGAGCCAGTCACTCAATGTCCTAACTTGGATCCAAAGGCCTTCAGTAAGGTGGTTCTGCTGAACCACGGTTCCGGAAGTGGCCTTGTGCAATGCTTCCAAGGCATACTTCAATGACAGTCCTGGATTACTCTGATTGCTGTACTGTCTGTATATAGACATTCACCACAAAATAAACTACTCACTCCTGGAAAGAGATGCCAAACCTCTCGTTCAAAAACATGAAATGAGTAATTCCCAAAGTATAGTTTTCCTCCATAAAGTCCATAATATTCTAATTACCTTGACATAAACAAAGAGCCCTGTAACTCTTACTCAAATAGTCTATTCAAAAGCCACCTTTTCCTATAAGCTGGGTGTTCTCATCTGCCCAAAGTCTCCATGACTTAACTTCCTCTGTTTACTCTACCACCCACATGGCAAGGAGCTTGGTAAACTCTATACCAATCCTAGCTCTGTAGCCCATAGCTTTTCTTAGGTGTACATTGAGTGGACCCATCAGACTTGTGGAGATAGCTATCAAATGCAATAAAGAGCAAAGAAAGGCAAACCGCTCTGCTCTTTCTCTGCTGAGTGACTGTTTTCATGAAAGTGGTATCTGATAAGCTAAACACGCCCCTTTTCTTGAGGATGCTGATGACAGTCGAAAGGGCAAAGAGATGAAGCATTAGATCTGTAGCATCAGAAGCCAAGGGAGTACCTAAAAGTATACATCCCGCCTAATTGCAAATGACAAGATCACTGACTGATGAGCCTTCCAGCCACAGTAGAGCCATGGACACTCAGAAGTAGGTATGCACTGGAAATCAATCACAGACCTCCTGGACTGTTCATCCACCTGACCAGGATCAATCGGCACTGAATCTCTGTGTGCCGTCACTTCTCTTCATTGTTCCAATTCTCCTCTTACCCAGAATGTATGCAACTCCATCAAATATGGCTCCCCTCAGGGCACAGTGAGGATCTGAGGTTCTTAGTTTCAGTTGTGAGTAATAAATCGTTTAAAATGCCATATTTTTTTAATGAAAACCTATAACCAGGTAGCAGATGCCTATGCCTGTAATCCTAGCATTCAAGCCAATCTGACCTGCATAGTAAAACTTTGTCAAGAAAGGAAGGAAGGGAGGGAGGGAGGGAAAGAACATACAGTGAGGCTGAAGGGGGAGGTGTGTTTAAGAGCCCTGGATGCTCTCCTAGAAGACCAGAGTAATTAGTTCCCAATGCCCAAGTTGGCAGATCACAACTACCTGTAACGTCAGCTGCAGGAAATCAGATGCCCCCTTCTAGCCTACACACACACACACACACACACACACACACACTTTAAAATAAATCATTTTTAAATACTTGAAAAAGGTTTAAAGTAAACAAAACAAAGCTCTCCAGTCCTAGCTGGAACTAGGTAAAGAATTTTTAAACATATCACCAAAAGCATGATCCATAAAGGAAAATCAATTTATTGAATTTCATCACATTTTAAAACATTTGAATGTCAAAGTATTTTGTTCAGATGAAAATCTGACCTAAGGACTGAGACTATTCATAGTCCACATTCTGGCAAAGGCCAAGAGTCTAAAACAAACTTGATATACCAACACGATGGAATGCCACTCAGTAGGCATGAAGGAATAAGCAATGGTTTACACGAAGACCTGGGTGAGCCTCAAAGGAGGTATAAATTATACGATTCCTAAATTCTGATTAAGGTAACTGACCTAATGTCTTGTTCTTGATATGGCTGTCAAGACTCCAATAAAAATATTCTATCTCTGTTGAGAGAGAGAGAGAGAGAGAGAGAGAGAGAGAGAGAGAGAGAAAGGAGGAGGAGGAGGAAAAGGAAGAGGAGGAGGAGGAGGAGGAGGAGGAGGAGGAGGAGGAGGAGGAAAAGGAGGAGGGAACCAGGAGTGTGACTGTGGGCCTTGCTCTCATGCCCCAAGTTTAGACAGACTGAGCTGTCCTTGTGGTGTTCACTCCCTGGATTAATTAACTCAGAATTGACTCTCAATGGCAATTCAGATTTCTGTTTTTAATTTCCCCCTGTGCTGAAAAATAAATAGGTCTAACCACATTTCCAAGCTCCTTTACATGGACTTTCTGTGCCTTACAGCAGGGTAAGACTCCCTGGGAAACATCTGGACTACTTCCAGGTGAGTATTTAGTTTCTTTGTTGTCTTTCAAGATAACCTAGCTAACCGCAGTCCTTCTCCACCACCACACTGCATTGCGCCTGAACTACAGCCAAGATGCCATCCTACAAAATGTACATGAAAAATGAAATAAAGAAGCAGAAAAAGGAAGAGGAGGAGGAGGAGGAGGAGGAGGAAAGGGCTGGGGAAGGGAATAAAAATTGTGAATATTTTGTCTTATTTTCTCATTATATGTTCTCCTCTCCTGACTTCACAAAAATGTGCAGGCCTCCGAATGCACTGTCATATTTGGGAATGCCTCTCCTCTCTGCCCAGCCCAAGAAGATTATAGGATGATTAACATGAGGTGCATTCCTGGGATCCCAATCCCTGGGGCATATGCATAGTCTTTCAACTTTGGGGGTTGAGGGCAGGGTGACAGATGCCTTAGAGGGTGTCTGAAGACATGCAGATGGCTTTAGCAGGCCTGTGCTAGCCTGTGGTTTGTGTAATTCCTGCCCTCTCCACACCATTTCTGTACCAACCTTGCCCCTCCCCCCCCACAAACACACCTTAAAATAAATGACTTTCTGCTCATTCAAGCAGTACAGGCTTGATTTTTTTTAGGTTACTTATTTATTTTCTTTTCTTCTTCTCCCATACATTCCGTTCTGAGTGCAGTTTCCCCTCCATCTACTCCTCCCAGTCCCTCCCCTCCCCTCTTTTCTCTTCCAGATCCACTCCTCTTCCATTTCCCTTCAACAAAAACAGAGCAGGCATCCCAGGGATATCCACTCAACATGGCCTAAAAAAGACACAGTAAGACTAGACATAAACCCTCATATCAAGGCTGGAGGAGGCAACCCAGCAGGAGAAAAAGGGGTCCCAAGCACAAGCAAAAGAGTCACACTCCTCACTGCCACTGTTAGAAATCCAACAAGAACACCAAGCCACACAACCATAAGGCATCAAAATTCTAGCATAATTCTTTACACACCTTAAAAGATCAATTCTCAACTTCATATGAAAAAATAAAAACCCAGGATAGCAAAAAAAAAAAAAAATCCTGTATAATAAAAGAGATTTGAGGTATCCAATCCCTGATCTCAAGCTGTACTACAGAGCAATAGCAATAAAAACGTATGGTATTGGCATAAAAACAGACAGGTTGGTCAAATGAATTTAAGACCCAGAAACAAACCCACACACCTACAGATATTTTGTTTTTGACAAAGAAGGCAAAACCATACAATGGAACAAAGAAAGCATCTTCAACAAATGGTGCTGGTCTAACTGGATGTCTGCGTGTACCAAAATGCAAATAGATCTATATTTATTACCATGCACAAAACTCAAGTGGATCAAAGACCTCAACATAAAACCAGATACATTAAATCTGCCCAGAACATAGTGCCTAAGGAACAGCCAGAGGAACTGAGAATGGTCCAGAGTTTGGGGTCAGATACACAAGACTGGGATCATTGGGCCCAAATTCAAACTTTGGAAATGGAGGAAATATTAAATACTAAAAGATAAGACATTGAAAAGATAACTAGTTTAGAAAAATATATTTATCACATCAGGAAAATGAGAGAGAAATATGCAAATGAGCAGAACTCTGATCTCAGAGATGAAATTCAAGCCTGAACACACTAGACAGAAAAGGGTGCATGGGTTTAGACTGAGTGGCTGTATACAAACTGAGAGCCCGCCTAGCTTACACCTGTTGCCTCAGAAAAATTATCAGTACCCCTTCTTTCAGTCTCAAAGTGGTGTCACTTAAGTTCCTCTTCTGACAGAGACAGTTCGTTGGTTCCTGCAGAGAGAACAAACATTCCAGAGAAGTCAGGTGGACTCTTTTACATGCCATCAAATGAGACAGTGAGAAAAAGCTTCAACATTTTATAACCAACAGAGATGCAAATTCCCATGGCTGCCCAGTTTTCTCTCCTACTGACATTAGTACAAGATCAGACCAGTGAAACACAAACTAAAGGAATAGCTCTGCTAGGAATGGATACTCGTCATAGTTCAGATTGTTCTTAACCATCAGGAATTATACGGATGCAAAAATCTGCAGGAATGAGTGAATCACATCTCTCTTAGACTCTTCCTACTAAACACTATTAAGCAGTCAGGAAGGAGACTACCAAAGTATGTAGGACACATTACTGAATAAATAATGGTCTCTAGGTTTAGACTGAGTGGCTATATGTAAACTGTGTACCTTCCTAGTTCACACCTGCTGCCTCAAAAAATTATCCGGCACCCCTCCATTCAGTATCAAAGTGGAGCCACTTACTTGATACATTGTATTTAAAAGGTAACTCTAAATATCTGATTGCCAAAGGTAGGTTTTCACACTGCTGTGCAAGTTTGGAAGCTCAGCTATGTAGCTGTCCAGCAGCCATGGACGAACCGGGTCTACCTGAAAGGGAGGCTGGAAATGAAAAAGGGACCGGGTGCAAGAGAAGAACGAAGCCGAGACACGGGTGCAAGAGAAGAACGAAGCCGAGACAAACGCTTCTGATCAAGGCTTGAACTTTATTGTTCTGTACTCCTTATAAAGGGAAAGCCCAAAGACCCAATCCTTTGTTTCAGCAAGCTCAGCAGGCAGTCAAGTTCTCAAGGCTCCGGTAGGAAATGCAAATGTAGAGAAGCCAGACTGGCTCTAGCCAGGTTGTTTGTCCCACTCAAGGCTGAGGGAAGGGCACACAGCTCTCCTTCTAAGTGTTTTAACTTGTTGTCAACTCCCAGCACAGACACACTGTATCACAAGCATGTGCTGAATAAATTCATTTCTGATTGAGCTCATAGGTAATATTTAATACACACTGAGAGATTATTACACATCTGGGGCTTCAGTCCTTCTTCCTTACCAATTTCTTCCAGAAGCATTAAGAAGAACCAACACAAGTCCTTTCCTAGTACAGCTACAACAGGCCACCGACAATGCTGACTCTCCCAAATTTAATCACTGAATTGAGACACTGATTTTCAGGATATCCCAGAGATCCTGTCTAGGGTTCTGTTTCCCTACAAAGATGAAGCCATCCAGTCTCACTCTGCCCAACCCAGCAATATTTCTACCATGGGATACCTCTAGTGCAGGAAATTCCAGTTCTAAGACTCAGACATGAATGCCTGTCTATTATTGTTAAATCGCATGTGTTAAGACGTAGTTTTTTCCTGTTGAAGGTAGACAGTTCAGCATGTACATTGTGGTTCTCAGAGGTGATGAAAACATATTTTGTTTTTAAGATACTGAAAATGACCAGCAAATCTAAAAAACAGGCCACTTAAGATGTTTTTAATGTTTCCTTTTTCATATGATATAAAATATTGTGCTCAGAAATCACTGAAGAAAACACATGGCTTATCTCTTTCAGGCAACTGGCTTAAGGGGCACTCAAGTTCAATGAAGTTTGATATTTGGGACTCTGGTGAGAACAAAGCAGTGTGTTTCAATCACCCTGTGACATTTTGAAACAGTCCTAAAATTGTCTTATGTTCAGATCTCTGTGACAATGTAGCCACAATCTAAACAAGCAATAATACTGACCCTGAAAATCTTGCCACAGTTAATAACATATCAAGTTCTGTCTCGTTAAAGATCCAAGTTAGAAAGAAAGATTTGGGAACTGTGAGAAGGGCAAGAAGAGCATCTTAGGAAAGCCTCTCATTCTTCTTATTCTGCCTTTAATTCCTTGTATGAAGCAGATGCTAACAGAGGCCACACTGAACTGAAGTTGAGGTTGCTCTTTCTTTTTGATTTTATAATTAGATTCTTTGAAAATGTCAAACAATGTATCTTGATCATATTCACCCCCAGATCCAGGAGTTCTTCCCTAATAACCCAACTTTGGCTCTTTGTTCCTTCCTATCACTTGGAGTCCATTTTATGCTGACTGTCTACTCCTGTATGTGTGGGGTCCTCTACTGCTGGAGCTTGGTCCACCTACTTCTTGCTTTGGTCAGGCTGAGTGTGAATGTGTATTGAGTTTGGCTTCTTTCTCCCTTGTTCATATGTATCATTTAACAGCTAGTACATATTAACCTTGACTTTATATTATCATTAGTGTCCATAATAAATAAAAAATATTAAAGCAATTTCCATAAATCTAGTCTTCATATATCAGGGAACTTCTCTTTAAGGGATTTTGTTTCATTTCTTCCTCAGTAGAGAAACCAACTGGGTTTGAAATAGGTAGACTATCCCCATCTCTGCTATCATTCTAAAACATAGTTATTAAAAGTCTAAAAGCAAATATCACAGGCAACTAAGAATCCAGATTTAACCTATACTTTATAGGAGGAGATTTGCATTTATTTCTAAGTTATATTAATTCTATTTTTCAATGAGAAAAGTGCTGAAAAGAAAATGAAAAATAAAAAATGTGAAATTATTACTTTCACTGGGAAGTATAAAGAAAAACATGATGGTGTCAAAAAAAATAAAAAAAGATGAGATCACTTTCTATCAGTTTTAAGTGGATGAAAGACAATGGACAAAGTTATAACCAAGGACAGTTGTTCCTTGCACAATCACCCGGATGTTGTCACACATTTAGAGATTGGTGGTAGAGAGAAATTAAAGACTCCCCCAAAGCTAAGATTTCTAGATGGGATTGAAAGAAAATAAAAATAGGGAGACTATGATTTTACCCTTGCACAGTGGATGAAAGTAAACCATCAGATGCCCTGCTGGTAGTTTAGGTTAGCAATTAAAGACATGGACCTAGAGAGAGTATGTGCAATATACAGAGACAACAGATTGGAATTCATTCCAGAATGATACTCAGTGAAATGGTTTATGACAAACTACAAAATCTCACACTATACTGACACCAAACCCCCGGGGCAGAGGACAGGAAATGAGTGCAAGCAGAAAGACTTGAAGTGGAAGGGGCAAGAAGGTAACAGGGAGCTGAGGAAGGAATGTTCACATTTGATCAGTTGGCCTTAGCCAGTATGCTTTAATCTTGCAGAAATGGAAGAGACCTGGTAAAGAAAATGCCATGTTGTGGGTGCAGCACTGAGTCGTGTGTGCCAAAGACCTTGTGCACACTTTCTAATGGATCAGGAGGAAACAGGCTTAAACAGAAACATTACTATCAAGCTCTGTCTTAATTACTATCTTACCTTGTATCTCATTTATATCAAGCATTCATCTTTAAGCTGCAGAAAGTCTTTTGAGGCTTAGGAAATACTATTTTCAATAACTATAGTTTGAGTATTTTATTGTTCTGTCACATTTGGAAATCAACAGAAAATATGGCAGTGGTGATAGCTTGCTTCTTTGTTGCTGTTTTGTACTGTGCTCAACACCATGACCAAAAGGAGTTCAGGGACAAAGGGCTTACTTTAGCTTACATTCCCAGGTGACACTTTACTGCTGAAAGAAGTCAGGAATTCAAGGAAAGAACCTGGAGGCAGGAACTGATGCAGAAACCACAGAGCAACACAGATTACTGGTTCCTCTTCCATGGCTTGCTCAACTACCTTCCTTAGACAGCCCAGAATTACCTCTCTAGGGTCAGTACCACGCACGGTGAGTTGGACTCTCCCACATCAATTATCAATGAAGAAAATGCCCCACAGATATATCTACAGGTCAGTCATATAGATTCAACCCTCATTTACAGTTGCCTCCTGCTAGGTGACTCATTTTTGTCAACTTGGCAAAAAGCAGCCAGCACAGCACTCTATGGCTGTTATTTGTGTTAAGTCTAACCTGTGTCTGAATCATAGGGTGAAACTGGTAGGTACCCCAATTTTTGAGTGACATAGTCAGTTTTAGATGATGTGAGAATGTGGTTTTCCCTTTCTTGACTTTAATAACTTTCCATATTTGGATCAAATGTTATATAGACCTTGAGGTTTCACCCTTTAATTGATTAAATATGGAAAAATTGGAAAGCATACATGGCTGGAATTTATATGACTGAGTGCTGCTATGTGGTGAGGGAGGTGGAAACAAGAGAGAATTTCTCTCTGTGTGTGCCATCTATCTTTCAGTGACTTCCTTGATCGTGTTATTTATCTGCATTAGCATTTTTGTGGTCTGGAAATTACAAACAATTTTTAATAGTCCTCTGAAAAGAATGTGAAGTGTGGAGCAATCTGTGGAAAACAAATTTTTGTATAATTCTGTCAGGATCTAGAAAAAATATCTTGTTCCTGTAACTCACTTCTGCTTAGGAAGTTGTCCAACAGGAGACAAAAAGAGAATCTAAAAGTTGAAGAGGCTTTCTCTCTTCTTCAATAGACTATGCTCAAGCCTTCAACGCTTAAACTCATGCTGCTGCTTCTAGGACTTCCAGGTCATGGCAGGAAGAAGGCCTACTAGCTGCCAATCCCACATTTAATGTAGCTTAAATAAGCCTGTTACTTTGGGAACAACAAGATGAATCAAGTAAGACTTTCATTTTCAGAGCTGTAATGTTCAACAACAATAATAAATCACAGTAGGAAAATAACCAGAATGCTACACAGAATAAAAGACCGAAGGAGTTCACATTTCTACTTTTTAAAATGTGGTAAAATAGATTTGTAGAAAAGTATAACATATAATAGAAAATATAATATCTTGGAAATATATTTTAAATATTTCTTAAAATCATTATTAGGATGTAAAGGAAAAGTAGACCATGAGAGAAAACAAAACAACATGAGTGTGAGATTATAGAACAAGGTAGACCATGAGCTGATGTTTCCTTCATCCGCATCTGTAAGTGTGAGTAGTCTGCAAGCATCAGTCTGTATACTAGGATGGAGTGTGGTAGTGTGAATGAGAAAGGTCCCATAGGCTCATATATTCAAATGCTCAGTTTCCAGGGGGTCTAACTGCTCAGGAAGGATTGGGAGCTGTGGCCTTGTTGGAAGAGATGTGTCATTGGAGGAAGGCTTTGAAGTTTCAAAAGCTTATCTTGCACAAGCTCAGATTCCCAGAAACTCACACTCTCTCTCTCTCTCTCTCTCTCTCTCTCTCTCTCTCTCTCTCTCTCCCTCTCCCTCTCCCTCTTCCTCTCCCTCGCTCTTGTTCTCTCTTACTCTCTTTCACTCTCTCCTTCTCCTTCTCCCTCCCCCCCTCCTCTTTCTCCCTCTCCCTCTTGTTCTCTCTCCAAGAAGAAATTAGGCCAGAAGAATTTGGTGACCACTAAAGAAATCTACAAATTCTCCAAATTGATTCATGTTTCTATGGAATTTTACTTACATAAAGTTTTAAATAAAACTACCAGTGCTGATCTTTAAATCTCACTGGACAGGAATGACAGAGATGAGGTATGGCAGAGGTTTCTGTGCTACTGACCATGTTTTATGTTTCTTGCTCTATATGTTGGCCAAAGAGGACTGGTTAAAATAGTTTACCAGACAGAACTATAGGTTCTAGGATAGTGGTGAGTGTGACCCATCTCCTTTGTAGATGACAAGGTCACATTGCAATGTCAAAAGGTTAGACATGCCCATCATCTTTTCAGATGCATGTTTGAATTGAGTAAAATGTGCAGAAGAAAAGAAGTTTGGGGTCTATACTATTTTAGAGAATTCTGGCAAACATTTAAAAGCAAGTGGTCCCACCTTAAACAAATATTTTTGGACAATAGAAAAAGAGGGCTTACACACACACACACAAGCACACACACACATGTCATTTTAAAAATGAGTAATATTTCAGTGTCATCACATAGCAAGATAGTAAAAGGAAAGAAAAACTCATGCATACTTAGCCCTAGGAAATGACCTAAGCAAAACCTAGAGATCTGAAGCCAGAATATGGAAAATTATGATCAGGTAGTATGTATGTATCCTAGGAATACAAAAAACACATAAAAATATACTGTAACTCATTGGAATAATGAACTAAGAGAAGAAAAAGCTGAATGATTATCTTCATATGTTGGGAGCCGCCTGAGCACCCACATCCGCCATTACAAGATGGCGCCTACATTCGGCCAAGGACAAGCTGTAAACAGGCTAGTGCGCATGCACCTGGTAATTTTCCACTTCAGAATCTCAGCCTCTCTCGTGGCGGCATCTGGCCTGGTGTGTGGGAGCCAATGGGGAAGCTCCATGTCCCAGGCAAGCGCTGTGACCCATATAAAGGGCGAGTGTTCTATTGTTCTGGGTCTCCATTCGTGGCAAGCTTATGCTCTCCCTCTCAAGATGCATTAAAGCTTTACTGCAGAAGGATCCTATGTGTGCCGCTTCGTTCTTGCTGGCGAGACCGTAGCGCGGGACATCTGGTGCCGAAACCCGGGAAACTTTGTCATCATCAAGCACCTTTGGAGACCCCCTGGAAACAGGGAGGATTCAGAACTGCAGGGAGGTAGGTTCGGATAGGCATGTTGACCCTGGATCTTGATTTGGGATTTGAAGTTTTGCTAATTGTGTTAAGTGCCCTCATTTTGGTTTTACTGTCTTTGTATTGCAGCGAACAAGGTGGGGCCTGTGTAGATGCTGTAAGGGAGGGGCAAATCACCCCTGATAGGGTCCAGGACACCATGTCAGAAACCGGACGGAGTGAGAGGAGGGGTACCCAAAATCTTAGCAATGGAAACGGACCTCCTGGTAAGTCGAAAGACGAGGGAGAGATTAAAGACAAAGTAGAGTACAGCCAAATTAAAGACCTGGCTGAAGCGGTCCGAAAGTATGGGGTAAATGCTAATTTTACTATAGTAATGTTAGAGAGATTTGCCGGGGCGTCCATGACTCCCGCCGATTGGCAGATGCTGGCCAAGGCTGCGCTCCCTACAATGGGCCAATATATGGAGTGGAAGGTTTTGGCATGAAGCTACACAAGTTCAAGCCAGAGCCAATGCTACGGCACTGACCCCTGGACAGAGAGATTGGACCTTTGATATGTTAACTGGCCAAGGTCCTTTTGCGGTAGATCAGACCGTATTCAGGCAGATAAGAGACTTTGGTATCTCTGCCATTATCATAGGTGTGGTGGCAGCGGCTGCGGTTACAGGGGCTGTCACTGCTTCGGTCCTTGCGCTCTCTGGAACAATGCAGACCGCCAATACCATTAATGAGTTGTCTGCAGCTGCCACCTTAGCTCTAGACAGACAGGTATCCGCCAATACTCAAGTCCAGAGGGACCTAATGCTAGTTAACCAGCACATTGATCTTATTCAAGAACAACTGGATGTCCTTTGATAGCTAGCGCAATTGGGCTGTGAACAAAAGTGGCCAGGACTCTCTGTTACTTCCATACAATATGACAGATTTACAAAAGCAGCTAACCTGTCTAAAAGTCTTTCACAGTATATGTTACAGAATTGGACCCTTAAATTTGATGACACCCTGCGGGAACTGCCGACAGCAATTATTCAGATCAACTCCACCCGTCTTGACCTATCCTTGACCCGAGGGCCTCTCTTCATGGATTTCCTCGGCAATTTCTTATTTCAAGGAATGGGTGGGGGTGGGATTGTTTGGAGCAGCCTCTGCTGTGGGTTGGTGTTCCTCCTATGGCTCATCTGCAAACTCAGGGCCCAGACTAAAAGAGACAAGGTGGTTTGTTGCCTTAGAACAAAGAGCCCCGGCCGGTGTTTGGCTGTCCATGCTTAAACAATAGCAGTAGGTCGCCAGCCAGACAGTTCTTGCACACCCGCGAGTCTAGTCTCATTGCACTGGGTAGAATGTTTGGTCTGAGCAGCTCTTGAGGGATGTCGAGCAAAGCATCGCACAAGGCGGCCATCGTTGTGGGCCACCTTGGGAGATATGTCATCTGCATGAGGGTTAAGTGCCCTAGTTTCCCTCCCTCTAAAAAACGGCACTGGGCGGGTCAGGAAAACCTCGGGCGCGCATGAGCTTAGGGGTCTTCTCCTGTACAAGGCCCAACCTTTTGGTCAGGGGATTTGACCTCTGTCTCCGCCCTCTTAAGAGTGTCCTACTTTGCTTACAGAAATAAAAAGGGGGAGATGTTGGGAGCCGCCTGAGCACCCACATCCGCCATTACAAGATGGCGCCTACATTCGGCCAAGGACAAGTTGTAAACAGGCTAGTGCGCATGCACCTGGTAATTTTCCACTTCAGAATCTCAGCCTCTCTCGTGGCGGCATCTGGCCTGGTGTGCGGGAGCCAATGGGGAAGCTCCATGTCCCAGGCAAGCACTGTGACCCATATAAAGGGCGAGTGTTCTATTGTTCTGGGTCTCCATTCGTGGCAAGCTTATGCTCTCCCTCTCAAGATGCATTAAAGCTTTACTGCAGAAGGATCCTATGTGTGCCGCATCGTTCTTGCTGGCGAGACCGTAGCGCAGGACATTCATACAATGAAATAATTGATATATTAGTAAAAACCCAAGATAGTTTTTAGCTAAGTAGGATCAGAAGGAACTTTCTTGGCTGCTTCAAGGGTAGTTGTTCAAAAAACCCCACAAATATATTACTCAAGTTTGAAACGCCAGTATCTTTTTAAAAAGAAAGAACAAGTCAGAATGTTCCCAATCACTGCTTTGCAACTTGATGTCCCAGAAAGTAAGAATTCAAGATACACACATACACACACACACAGACACACACACACACAGACACACACACACACACACAGACACAGACACACACAGACACACACACACAGACACACACAGACACACACACACAGACACACAGACACAGACACAGACACACACACACACAGACACACACACACACACGGGGGGGCAATAAACATAAGAGAAAAACCAATTGTTTGTTTAAAAAAATAACTGCACAGAAATTCAAAAGAACCCATGGAATTTTACTAAAATTAATGAACTAATTCATATAGTTTTCCAGGCTTAAGATTAATATATAGTGGTCTTGTCCAGCACAGGACCCTGCATGCCACAATGACAACTTTGCCAGCAAGTTGTGTCTGCAGATGCAATAGTGGCATCTCTGTTATGGGGCATAAACCAACAGCTTTCTGGTTAGATTTGAGGTTTGCTCAACAGGAGGGAATTTTATGACTGGTATTTTAAAGTTAGTCAAAAACCAATGGTTTGGGGAGGTCATAGCCCTCCAGGGCATAACTTGCTATTAATATTCTGCTAAATGGCCATGCTGCCAAATTGCTTTCTAAATATTTATGCATATGCCTATAGACCTGGCTGTTCCCAGCCTTAGTCAGTGAGGCTTCACTGTATAGTGGGCAGCAGTCAATACAGATACATACCCTTGGTCAAAGTGCTGAGACAAAGAGACTAAGTAATTAGCCATCAATGAGACAACATTATTAAACATCACTCTAGCTACATATCCCAATTCCTACCAAGGCCCAGGAATGTCTCAGAAAAGGAGAAAGACTGCAAGGTGTGGAGGAGTCCTGTGGAAGACGGTCCTCTGGACAGTACTTGTCTATGGTGTTCACTTACAGCATTTGTGGTCACCTGCACAAGACGTGTAAAGGTCAAGCCACCCAAAATTCCAGCATAGATGAGAGAGGTTCTCTCCAGGCCCTGCTCATGTCAAAGGAAGTATTGGCAGTTGATAGCTGCTTGGGGAGAGACAATCTTCTCATTTTTAATATGAAAGTGCTCATACTAAGTTTTGCACGCCCTGGTGGATGGCCTTATATCCATGCACATACGGGCAGCACTAACTGTATATAATGGGTTATAAAACATATACAGAATTTGAAGAAGTACATGTAAGGGAGTGAGTCTGGAGGAAGCAGGATAAGGAAATGATGGTGGGAATGGTTAACGTATACATGTGTGGCGGTCTCAAGAATAAAGATATCATTAATACATTAATTATTGTAATCCATTTCATGTCTATATACACAAACCAAGTTAAAAAATTCAACTGAGAGTTAAAGACACATAAAATGACAGAACAAATCTTCTGTATTTATTTTGTCAATGCAGACAATAAATAAATAAAAATGCTTTGCAAAGATGTTAAGTAGGAAAATATAAAAGTTTATTGAAAGCATCTAAGCAAACTTAAAATGAACAAAGAGAGGGACTATCTTCACTGATTGAAAGCTTCAACAATTTAAGCCAAAGCCTTGATAGCCTTGATTCTCAATTCTGATAACACAGTACATCACAGCTGCATCCTGAGAGACTGTGGCTTAAGTGATGGGAGGTGGGGTCCATCCACCAGCTTTTTCAAAAGACTTCCCAGGCAGCTGTCATGTGCATAGGATCACATGCACATCTGATTAAAACTCAAATGCTAGGTCTTGTCCACAGGAATTCTCACTCATAGGTTAACAGAAGCTAAGCACCTTGCCCATGAAGTAGAATCTGAGAACCAAAGCCTCAGAGAAACCCTCACCTATCAGGAGGCACCATGACAATGTTGATCAGTACAGACAGCAAAAATAGAAAACACTCAAATATCCACTTAAAAGAGAACACACACACACACACACACACACACTACCCAAGTAACACAACACTATATAGCAGGGAAATTTATGCAGGTGTTCATAGTGGATAAGGATTCATAACTGCTAAACCGTCTACACATTTGTTCAAGCCTCAGAAGCGGCAGGTATTGTGTGTGAACTCAGGACAAGTTCATTGGAAAGCAATGAGTTAAAGAATTGATGAACAAAATGGGGACATTTCCCTCAGAATGGATTCAAAGCTGTCTCTGTTTTTATTTTCTAAAAAGGAAGCTGTGTTAGTCTTCTGAAAGAAGCCTGGGAGAGGCTCTGAGGGCAGGGAGAGGAGGACTGAGATTGTCCTCTGGCTTTGTCCTGCAGGTTTCTTTCCCATGTTCTATTCTGTATGGCCCCTGCCATGCCAAAACATGACTGTTCAGCTTCTCTCTTGAAATGTCAATGTTTCATTGTTTTCTAAATTTATCTGGGTATTTGAGAGTGCTTCTAACTTCCTGTTGTCCTACAAGAGTGGATGAATTGATAAATGCCTGGCCAGTAGGGGCGGAGTTCTAAAGCTCCCACTCAGCGAGCCTTGGCAATGTCTTGAAAGATGAAGGGAAAGTGGGGAAGGAGGGGTATCCTGCTTGCTTACACTTCCCATTGGCAAGCTGACCTGGCACTTGCCCCCTTACCCATGAGTCCGGTGAATTTCCTAACCCTGACAACACTGTGGTGACCATACTCCTGTTAACTGCTAGTGACACTCAGTGGGTAACCACACACCCCCCTCCCATGACTGCCAGTGGTGTGGTAGAGCTCCTGCTGCTGTTCTCTGTCCTGAAATCACTAGCCTTAAGAACTCACTACACATATGTAAAAAGTATCCATCTCTATATCCAGCTCTCTGTAGCTGGTAAGATGCATGGTTATTACCCTGGGGTCATGTGAAATATCAATGATGTCTCCCAAATTTCCTCTTTTTACATTTCAAGCCCTAGACCCTGAGAATGTGTCTGTATTTGAAGATGGATCCTTTACAGAGACAATTAACTTAAAGCAAGGTCTTTTAAAATGGGTCTGTTGTAGATAAGTTTCGGCTATGAGATAAAATAGATCCAACTTTGGGAAAGAAAGAGATTGCTTGGTTTAAATGTCAGATCTCGGGCAGGCTTTGAGGTAAGTAAGGGCAAGAACTGAAGCACAACAAGGCTGAAGTCATGGGATTGCTGCTTGCCCTCAGGCTCACATTCAACTGTCATTCTTTCACCTCCCAGAACCTCTGCCCGGTGGTAACACCACCCACAGTGGGCAGAGCTGTCCTCAGGTCCTCATCAATCATGAAACAAGAAAATGTCTCCCACACCAATCTGATGGAGGGAATTTCTCAATTCAAGTTCACTCTTTCTGGATAACTCTAGTTTGTGTAAAGGTGACAAAAAACTAACCCATAGACGGTCCTAATCCAGTATGTCTGGCATCCTCTTAAAAAGATGCACACAGACCGAAGGATGGCTGTTATGAGGGCATGACAAGAAGATAGTCATCGGCAAACCAAGGACAAAGACCTCAGAGGAACCAAAATGGTGACACTTTGGTCCTGAACATCCTCCAGGACTCCAAGATAATAAATTCCTATTAGTGTCTCTAGTTCTCTCTGTGTCTGAATGGCACACATTTCTTGAAAAGTCCCTTTTGGATTCAGGAGGAAAACAAGATATCAGAAGCTCTGAGAACACTGTCAACCGTTCTAAGGGCTCCAACTTCTAGGTTTTAAGAAGTATTACTCCTTGTATAACGTAAATTTCTGACCTAACCTCCAAGAGAAACACTCTGTTTGCTTAGCAATTACAGAGGAATGGATACAGAAAATGTGGTACATTTATACAATGGAATACTACTCAGCTATTCAAAACCAATACTTCATGAAATTCTTAGGCAAATGGATGGAACTTGAAAATATCGTCCTGAGCGAGATAACACAGTCACAAAAGAATGAACACTGTATGTATTCACCGATAAGTAGTTATTAGCCCAAAAGTTTGGAATACCGAAGAGTCCACTTCACAGCAACCATTGGGCTGAGTGTGAGATCCCAGATAGAGGAGTTGGAGAAGGGACTGAAGGAGCTGAGGGAGTTGGCAGCCCCATGGAAGGAGCAACAGTGTCCGCTGGCCTGACTTCCCAATGCTCCCGGAGACTGGATCACCAACCAAAGAATACACACATGGTGCTGGCCACATATGTGGCAGAGGAGGGTCTTGTTAGCCATCAGGGGGAGAAGAGGCCCTTGGGCCTGAGAGTGTTAGATGCCCTAGTATAGGAGAATGCCAAGGAGGGAAGAATGGGTGGGTGGGTGGGTAGGGAATACCCTCATAGTGGCAGGGGAGGGGGAGGGGATAAGGGGTTCCAAAGAGGAGATCTGGAAAGGGGGAAGCATTTGAAATGTAAATAAAGTGTGTGTGTGTGTGTGTGTGTGTGTGTGTGTGTGTGTGTGTGTGTGGAGAGAGAGAGAGAGAGAGAGAGAGAGAGAACAACAGAACATAAGGTGGATACTTTAGGAAAGCTGCCTCGCAAACTTCCTGGGCTCAGAGTCCAAATGACCCTTGGTAACATCCCAGTTGTAGCTGCATGGCAGCAGCTATTCCTTTGGAACCCTAGGTTTCTCGAATGATGCTTTGAGTGTCCTGTGAGGATTAGAGAAATTAACTGTAAAAGTGTGTCTTGTTCTCGGCAGGGAAGATGATACTTGATAATTGGTAGAGATACCACTGAGAGTCTCAGGACCTTAAGTTGCCTAAGAGACAACCATGAGTTAAATTTTATACAAATTTTAGGTCATGGCAAATTACAAATGTTCCCTGCATCTTAAAATTCTTACATCTTCTCTTGGTTTTGTTGTTTGACTTTCTGAATGAAAGCATTGATAGCAGAAGTTTTTTATTCTTGTTCTAGATTTTAACAAGAATGATATCGTGAGTATTTTGCCCTTCCATCTTATGTTTACTCTAGGTTATTTTGAGGTTTAAGACATTGCGTTCTCAACTATAATTGCTTATTTTAAGTGATATGGGGAATTTATTCATGTGTCTCCTATGCATCTATCAAGATATTTATATTTTTGTTTACTTACATCTTCAATACTGTGAATGGCATTCATATATTTAAAGGTGTTTGACTTACCTACATCTCAAAAAGCATCCAGCTTGGATAATAATAACAACTCATTATTTATTGTTAAAGTGTTGCTGGGTTCTAGTCATTACTTTTTTAATACAACATTTTTATATCTTCCCCAATAAGTAGAGATGCTGCATAATAGTTCATTTTTTATCTGTGACTGGATGTTTTGGGAATCAAGCTAGTATTTAATTCATGAAATGAAATAAAAATATTCCCTGTGTCACCACTTGATGGTTAGAACCAACCCCCAACACCTGTCCTTTGGATGTGTGGTAGAATTCACTTCTAAAACTGTTGGAGATAAGGTTTTCTCTCTTTTTGTCTTGTCTTCTTGGCTTGTTTATGTGTACATGGTATCTGTTCAAGTGCATGCATGCTCAAATGCATACAGATATGTATGCGTGCATGCATGTGTGTAGGTAATCTGCACATATACTTGATTGCATATGTGTGGGACAGGGCTGAGAGGGATATTGGGAATCTTTCTCCACTGCTCTGCCACCATATTCTTTGAGGCAGGGTCTTATAACCAAACATAGAGCTTACAAAAATGGCAACTCTCAAAACCAGTTTGCTTTTGACTCCTGTCCACAACATCCAAGACTGAAATCATAGGTGACTCACTATAGCCATCCATCATTTTCATGGGCTCTGGTGACATGAACTCAGGCCCTCTTGTTTGGCAAGCATTTTAACTCTGAGAGGCTCTTCAGTCCCTAAGGCTTTTGGGTTTTGTTTTTTTTAATAGAAAGACTCTACTCCTAGTAATTGCTCTGATTCCTTCAAAAGCTATGGGATCCTTCAATGCTTTTTCCTGAGTCAGTCTTATGTCCTGTTTTCCAAAAATGTATGTATTTTATCTAATTTTCCCAACTCAATAGCCTACAGTTCTACAAACTAAAGTCTCTTTAATAAATACAGAATATGTTATTATAGTTCTCTTTTGATTTCATTCATTCTTGCTCCTTTTGTGCTTCATCAGGAAAACCATTGTCAGTTGTATTAAGTCTTTTGAGATGTAGAATCTTTGTCTCCTATACTAGGAGAAACACATTGGAACATTGCTCAGCATATAGAGCCCTATCCAACTGTCATAGGATGTGAGTGTGGGGTTAGGGAAATAGTGAAAAAGTCATAAAGTCAAGTGTGAACAAAGACCAAGTTTAATTAGTATCTATGGCAGAAAACATTATTATAAACATGGATCTTTCCAGAAGAAAAAGGGACAACCAGATCAGTATTCATTTTTGATTCACTAGAAGAAAGCACATATCTTAAAAGTTTGCCAAGTCATAGACATTTCCTTTTACCTTCTAGTGATCTTAATAATAAATTTAAAAACCTTTATTTTCAACAACACAACAGGCTCTAGTGTTAGAATCAAGTGGCACCAAATATGCTGATGCTTTTTAATATTGATCAATATCTGATCTTGTGACACTTAGAACTCCATCACTGCTGTTCTTTTTCTAATCTGGTGTGACTGATGTGCTGAGGATGACTGGGCCATACAAGTGCACTGGAAGAGGAAATGTTGAAAGGGTCATAGGCTTTGCTTGTGTTGCTTAATGCAGTCCTTTGGATGCTTGCTTGTGAAACAGAGACATGTGATCTACTCTTACCTTTAGAAAGAGCTCTCTAGTGATCAGTGTTTCTAACCCTCACCTCTGTGTTCCTACAGCAAATAGGTAAAGAGAGAAGAGATATTACAGTGTCCTACATGCTCCCTCCACAAATTTCATCCATGTGTTAACTGGGAGTTCTCTGGTGTGCTTTGAGGGAGCTGAGAATGAGGTTCATTGCAGGGAAATTTAAGGATGGGTATTCTGTACAAATCACTCACTTTTGTAACTCTTAACAAATCAATAATGAGTCATATATTGCAGTGTTTTCCCAAGGTAAATTTCTGAGTACAGCCTACAGGTAAATGAATTCAGGACCTGAAGTTCAAGTCTCTAGAGACTCTTCCTGGCAACACAAGGGATCATGGTGAGGCAACTGAACATGAGCACTCAGATAAACAAGTGGGAAGAGGTCCCAGAACTGCTAGGTAATGGTAGCCTCAATAAGTTGGCTAGGCTCTCTGGCAAAAAGAAACTCTCTGTCCTGAAGTCAAGCCAGGCAGATGGGATAAAGGAGACATGGGATAAAGGAGATAGTAGAATGACTAGAAGAGAAAATATAATTCATGAAAATTGAGCATTATTTAATATTATTAAACAGAATATTCTAAAATATAAGTGGTATAAGCAAGTATTATAAATATGGCATGGTAGGCATATGAGCTTATCCTGAACATTTATAGTACAACTATACACCAGTGTCTAGCACATTATAAAGGCCTAACTGGTATTGTAAGAAAGATATATAATATAAAGCACATTGGTCTGGGAGTTAGTATCTCAACTTTTGATTATGTTTTTCAATAGCTATGTAACTACAGGAAAAACATTGGGTTTCTTTAGGTCTCAAGATTCCCCTACAAGCAGAAGAGAATAAAATGTCCATAAGATCATTTCTAGTTTGAGGACTCTACAACTCCTTCAGTGCTGCAAGAAGAGTGGGCCCTAGAAACCATATAAGAATATTTGCTCAAGGAATCACTGAGCAGAATTCCAAAGGCAGAGAAGTGATAGAGTAGCAGCTGGTCTCATGTGGCTGAGAACTGAGAAGCAGAAAGATGACAAAAGAGATAAAATGGGTGGCCTGAAAATGACCACTGCAGGTGTGAAAGGTGGAGTGGAAATTTCTAGTTTCTTTGGAGACTCAGTTGTGTCTTGTGATGTTTTTCTAGAAACTGTCTTATGAGAAGATATTTTTGCTGAAGCAGACATGTGGGAGGATATTTTGCTGAGAATAGACACATGGCGTTTTTTTCTGGAAGCAGCCTGAAAAAATGGGGATGTGATGTTTTGCTGGAGTGGACACTTGAGAGAACATATGATGTCTGGAAAGGGTATAAATATAACTTAACAGACAGTGGACAACACTGTGTGGTATTGGTTCACCTTGCCACCCTTTAATGGTCACCATTTTTTTGTAACTTCATAGAAAAAAACACACCAAAGAACTTCTGGTAGTGTTCTAGCGGCTATGGCCACTTCACCAGACTCAGACCAATTGGCAGAGCCTCATAGTTTCTTCTGGATTGAATTGCCATTGCTGACTTGTGAATGGTGTTTGTGAATGGATTGATCTTCTACTGCTGATTTATGTGAACTTAACTACTGATATCCTGACAATGCAGATTGGATATGCCCCCCAAAGAACTATTTCTAAAGAGGTCCACGTCCTCCTTGCTCTATTATCCTTTCCTTTCCACTACTTCAGGTAGGTCCTGGGCTCGAAGGGAGGTTAAAGCCTTTAAGTACACTTACTAAAGTAGGATTTGAAAAATATAAACCTACAGAAAGGTGAAAAGGTGCAGCTTAAGGCAAACTTAAGGGATCCAAGTTCTCTGACAAGACAAATGAAGAGGTGGAAAGGTGACTCAGTGAGTAAAGGCATACAAGTAAAGGCACATGCTGCCAACCTGACAACCTGGGTTCAATCCCCAGAGCCCATATGATAGAAGGACAGACTCCCTCAAGGTTTTCTTTGAACTCCACACATATACCAAGAAATACATACCTCCTCTATACACACTTCTCAGACTAAGTAAATACAAAATCAAGACAAATAATGTCTAAATACTATTTAAAATCAACCTATATTTTGATATAATAATTTGATTTTGACCTATGCTGTGCATTAGAATAGATAAATAGAAAGATAGATGATAGATAGATAGATAGATAGATAGATAGATAGATAGTTTCTTAAGACAGGGTGTCTTATGTAATCCAGGTAAGCCTTGAACTTGATCACCAATAAAGGTTGATACAGTAGAACTGAGAAATTCTCAGATACATGATGAAAATTATTGTCTTGGTGTTTTATAGTTTATAAACCTATAACAAACCCTTGGTCCTCGAAGTCAACATAGAGAAGACCCTGTACATGTAATGGAACCCCAATCACCATTTGAAATCAGATTTAGGCATAATGGAATTGATAATTCATACATTCATGGGTTTACAAACCTGAGAATATAACAAAAGATGATCAAAGATTCAAAGGAGGCACCAATACATTTATATACAAAGAGGTCACTCATTAACTGTTTGAAATCTCTTCCATATTTACTCATGCATCTGTTAGAGATCAACACTGGACAGGGGGTATGAGAGTTACAGTCAGAGGCTCTCAAAGATTAGAGTACAGGATCCCCTACCTCTTCCTCCTACTAAAAACTCAGGTACTCGAGTTCTCTCCAGTTCTCAAATGAATGAATAGCACAGATAAGTGAAATTCCCACATTACCCCAAACCAGTTACCAAACATGAGGATGTGGGTGAGGTTCATTACCACAGAAGGCTCTGGGGCCAGGGTGACATTGGGCATGCTAGTTATTACATGGTTAAAATGGGGAAGGAAATTAATAGTTGCATGATTCCTGGAGTAGGCACCACTACGTTTAGTGTCCATGAGAATTTTGAAATTATACTAATTTTGATAATAAAATTCTCCTCTCCTCTTGGGTGAGTAAATTGGATTCTTTAATAATATGTCCAAGGTTCTAGAGATTCATGTGGTCTGAGTGAGAAATGTCTTTTTGGTCTTCCTACTGTTTGGTATTTCTGATAGACTACAATAGGGCAAGAAAGACTGATGCACCACCATAAGCAACCACATGACCATGACCAGAGTGCCTATGATATTCAAAGTTTTCTGTGACATCCTGGCCATCTGTTTGAAGAGCTGAGTATGAGCTTTGCTGCTTAACTCATCTCATTAGCAGTGACAGCCAGCACAGAGAGAGAGAGAGAGAGAGAGAGAGAGAGAGAGAGAGAGAGAGAGCACGCATGGGCTGCTCACATGGACACATACCTGCCAGGGAGGAGTATGTCTCAAATGTGAGGAATCCTAGTTTGTTGAGTCACCCTGGCATTGCTTAACAGGCATTGCATTTCTGACAGCATGGCACGCTAAGTGAAGAAAGCAAATGAATAATGAATACAAGAACGTGAGCAATCAGAAAGCTGATGAATAAGCAAACCTTCGTTGCCTGCTGTATAAGCCTAAAACTCATAGAATCTGGTGACTTTAACTTCACAGACTGCTAAGCCCTAAGGAAACCAATGGCACTGCATACACCATCAATATCCATGCCAAAGTTAATAATACCCAGTTGATAAAGAGAACTAAGTGCCAAACCTTTAATGCCATTGTCTTAATACAGATAAATTGTCCACAAAATATGCAGCTTTCCCAGCATCACATAATCTTTCCTGACAACTCCAACAAGTGGGCATATAAATGTCAAAGCACATTGAAGCTGCCATGTTGCCTCCAGCCATGACGGTCACCATAGCCTCACTTCTGTCTTCCCCATATTCTCCTTTACTCCCTTTCTGGACACTCCGCCAGCAGCCATATCATCTTCTTGAAATACAGATGTTATCTGTTGAGTTCCTCTCCCAACCCTTCTATGGTTTCCCTGTGTAATCAGAAGAGTTGAAACTCGTGGCCACAGCCAACCACCCTTGTCAGCCTTGCCTTTCGTTTACCTAACTGTCTTGTATGCTTTCTCACACAAAGCTAAAATTTTAACCAAAAGCAACTTGGGAAGGAAAGAATCTGTTTGGCTTTCAGGTAGGCCATCATCTAGGGGAAGAAGGGCAAGAACTCAAGGCAGAAACCTGGAGGCAGGGACTGAAGCAGAGATCATGGAGGAACACTGATTATAGGCTTGCTGTCCCTGCCTCTCCCAATTACCTTTCTTAAAACCTAGAATGGTTTTCTAGACATGATGCAGCCCATAATATGCTGGACTCTCCTACATTAATTAGCATTCAAGAAAACACCTCCACATACTCCAACTCAGGCCTACCTGATGGAGGCAACTCCACAATTCAGGTTCCCTCTTCCCAGGTGTGTCAAGATGACAACCAAGTTTAGCCATCACAGCAACTCATATAGACGCATCAGAACTGTCTCACACAGCTCAGCTTTGCCTTAATCGTAATCAGTTCCTCCCCCTCTAGCTTATCACCTTAGATAATTTCAGCCAACTTATTCTTGCTGAAATACTATATAACTCAGAACCATACGCAATGAATACATGCAATGGATTGTTTCAAATGTTTATTCAGTATTGGTTGACTGAATGGATGAATGAACCTGCTTCCATTTCCATGAAAGGATGTTCTTTATATAACTTTAAGAATCTGGATAATCAAATTATCACTAATGGACACAGAATCATGAGCCATGTTACTCAAGTACCCACTGCCAGCTCATACCACTACTTCTTGTCTATGGGATTACTCCATCACACTAGCCCCAGTCTAGGTTATAAGCGAAGAGTCCATCATCTCAGCACACTGAGGCCACAAGGAACAGTCAGTTGCTCACCTTGCACAAAATTGGCCCTTTGAAAATGCTCTATTGAAATCTTAAAACTTAGCAAGCTTTCTTAAAAGCCTTACATCTGTGCCAGGGATGGGATGAGGGCTTTCTTGACCATTGACAGGGTGACCCAAGAGGAGATAAGGAATCACTGAGGGAGGAGGAAGTTAGGTGCAGTGGTCAGGCTGCCCTGTAGACCAGGTTGGCCTAGAACTCAGAGACCTATATGCCTCTGTCTCCTAAGTACTGAGATTAAAGGTGTGTACTATCATGTCTAGACCTAAGCTCTGACTGACAACCTGTCAGGTCATTTCTTTATTTATACAGGTTTCACAGAACAAAGACAGACTAATGATTATCCTAGAAGTAGAGATTATATCATTTTGTCCCTGGACATGTGTTTGATTTTCATTATGTCTGAGATTACAAATTTAGTTATTAGAAAGTACAGATAGAACAGATTATATTTTATTATCTGCCATATAACTCCAAGGAATCTAAAGAATGTCTCTGCTTAAGCAAATATATTTATTATATGACAGCCTGTTTTGGCTGACAGTATTTGAAGTTTTAAAGCACTCCAGATAAACAGAAAATATCTGAACCAGTCTTTTAATGAATAACAAATATCAATACCTTACTCCTTTTACTATATCATTACATCATTTTGATGGTTATTCTTGATTGTCAACTTGACAATATTTGGAATGAACTACAATTCAGAAATGTGATCTGGATCTTGAGGCAGAAAGACAACAAGCCTTTGATTCAGATCTTGTGGCTGGAAGACTCAGCTTTTGATCCAGATCTTAAGGGGGAATGTGAGGTGGAATGACACACACTTTTGTTCTGGATTGACACATACCTTTAATACAGATCTTGAAAGAAAAGCATAAGTCCAGGCATGGTAGTACACACCCTTAATCTCAATACTTAGGAAACAGAAGCATGCAGGTCTCTGAGTTCTAGGCCAACCTGGTCTACAGAGCAAGTTTCAGGAAAGCCAAGTGTAGGCAATGAATAAAACTATAGGAAATAGAAAGTTGATGAAGATGTAATTGAACCAAGGGGCCATGTTCCAGCCCCAACAAGCAGCAAAATTTGGCAGCTTTTTCCACATGGCTCTGGATTTAGAGACAAGAATAGAAGAAGGAGGTTGTATAATCTCTATTATGCATTACATATGGCTACAAGCCTATGAGGGACAGGGAGTGGAATGTGGTGATTTGAATAGGTTTGGCCCCTTAGATTCACCTGTTTGAGTACCTGTCATATAGAAAGTGGCACTGTCAGGAGGTGTGGCCTTGTTGGAAGAAATGTTTCATGTGGAGGCAGGTTTTGGAGTCATATATACCTCAAATTTGGCCCAGTATGGAATTCAATCCCCTTCTGCTGCCTGAAGATCAAGGTATAGAACTTTCAGGTCTTTCTCTAGCCCCATTTCTGCCTTTATGCTGCTGTGCTTTCTGCCATGATGATAATGGAGCAAGCCTTTGAAACTATAAGCCAGCACCAAATAAATGAAATCTTTATAAGAGTTGCCTTGGTCATGGTGTCTCTTCACTGCAATAAAACCCTGCAATAAAACCCTAAGACAATCATTTATGCTATAGATATAAGGAAGACTCCCAAATACAGACAGATAAAGTTATTTCCTAAAAGCAGAAGGGATAGTAAGTTTAAAACTTCCCTGAAAAAACTCAGACATAATTTTCTCAGGAAAAGACATAAAATGAATCATAATGCAGAAAGTCCCCAATAATGTAATGTGAAGAGACCAAAACCTAAAAGTGAGAGACAGAATGACAGTGATCACTGCATTCATCTCAGCTTTACTGGAACTGTGTCAAACAGCTGTGCTGACTTCATGACTCTTTCTAGTGGATATGGCTGTGCCACATTTGTCTTAAAGTTTAGGATGTAATTTCAAATATCACAGCTCGCAATGTTCACATGGGAACATATATTTGCCAAAGTGCATTTCATTTCTTGGTTAAGAAAGCATGCTAGTGAGAATTGACCTCTACTCTTCAAATTAAAGTCAAGCTGAAAGACAAAACAAAGAATTTATCTAAGAGAGATGTGGAAAAGGAGGCAGAAAGAGTGTAAGAGCCAGTGGGGATGGATGATACCAAGGAAACAGTGTCTTCCAGACACAGCAGCACTGATGCACATATGGACTCACTGTAAGTTTACTGTGACAGCATGCACAGGGCCTGCACATGTCTAAGACAGATGGGGTTCCAGATCTGATGTGGGGATGTGGACAAGAGCTCCCATTCCTTGCCAAGAAGCTATCTTCAACTGATAACTGTTTACAAAGGAAAACTATATCTCTCCAATGGAGTCTCACAGAGTACATTAATCATGCTTAAAGAAGGCTCCATGCCCAGCAGGAGATGATCAACATAAAACAAACTCAATGGTAATTTCAAAGGTTTTTGTTTTCTCATATTGCTTTGTTTGGGCATTTTTCACCTTACCAGTCTTTTGCTTGTATATTATGTTTTCCAATTGTGTGTGTGTGTGTGTGTGTGTGTGTGTGTGTGTGTGGTGTTTCTCATGATTTGTCTTTAATTGTTTTTAAGTTCTGGTTTGTTTGTTTGTTTGTTTGTTTGTTTGTTTGCCTGATTTTTTTTTTTAAGAGAAAAAGAAAAATGGCAAGGAACTGGGTGGGTGGGAAAATGGGGAGGTTCTGGGAGGAGATAAGTGTGATCACAATATATTATAAGAAGAGATTATCTTCAATAAAACACACAAAATAAATAAGCATATATAATAACAACAAATGTGTTTTCACACACTTGCTTGTTATCTACATGCCCTGAAATTGTCCAGCTTAGCTGGGATGGAGAGATGCCATGATTAAATGTAACACATGACAGTGCTAGAGAGCTGAGGTTTGTCCTCTGCCCTTCTCTTTTTAGAGAAAGGGTCAGATTTTATGAAAAGAGGAGCAAAGATTATGCTCTTGAAATAGAATGGTTATATTCAACTTAGAAAGAAGGAGGAGGAGAAATAGAAGAGGAGGAGGAAGGGGAGGAAGAAGAAGAAAGCAGCAGCAGATTGGTGATTGGTAACAGTTCCCAGAACAAGAATCCATACAGGAAACTGTTTAAATACTTCTGTTTAAAGCCAGACAGTGAGTTCCCCAGCTTAAGCCCATGTTAAGCCTTTTTCTGTTCCAGCCCTCACACCACTGGGGAACTCAGACGCCTTAGTCCTCCCATCACAGAAGCCATTCCTGAATCCCTAGTGCTCTACAGGTGTGGCCAGAACCCCTTGCTCATTTCCAAAGTCTCACCTCTTGATGACTACATTAGATGTCAGACCCATCAAAATGGCATTGCAGTAGCTCAGTGTTAGGATCAAATAGGCACTGAATAATAGCTGGAGTTTCTTCTCTCTCTCCCTGACACCACTCTCAAACCTTACTATTTCTACTCTACACTCCCTACACACACACACACACACACACACATCTGAGAACTGGAGAAGTCGCTTTGTTTCTCCATGGTATTATTTATTCAACTGTGGTTTGGAATATGCCAAAGCAAGTTCTAACCAAATACTTTATCTCTGGGTTTGTCTTCCACATAATGTATGAGTCACATTTGGAATCAAACAACTTACATTTTCTGTCTGTACATCATTCCCTCCCACAGGTTCACACATCAAGAAGTCTTTGTCCAAGTCTACCTTAGTCGCTTTGCTGGGCCTCAACAGCCATGAGTTCTTTGAAGGTTACTCCATAGCTGTGGTGTGCATAAAGAAAGAGGGAGAAAGCAACGTTCAGGGGTGAGAACTAACGTCATGATCCCAGTGGCTGCTAGTAGTTCAGACAAGGAAAACATCTATTTTATTCCTAGGTGAGGTATGTTGTCACTCCATAGTATAGGCATTGACTGCTGTCTGGACACTGGTGGCATCTCATGTCATTCTGTTTCCACCATTGAGGAGTAACATTTGTGGGTAGTTTTTGTTTGTTTGTTTGTTTATCTTAACAAAGCCCTTGAAAGAAACATAACCTTTTTATAGAAAGAACTACATCTTAGCATTTTATTAGATTATGATCTATTGCTTAATTGAGATCTGAAAATGCTCTCTACTGATACAGTGAAGTCAAAAACCAATTGTGCTTACTTCCAAATTCTTTCTAGCTGTGGTCAAATTATGCCACTGTTTATTATGAGATTTTGGGCAATACCAAGCTCAACTTGGCCTGGCTTCAAGAAATGGAGCTTTCGATCTTTATCCAGTATCAGATGTTCATAAAACTCCAATCGCTGTATGCACATGAAGCAATAGAGCTCAGCAGAGAAGACTCAAAGCCTTCCTCCAATCTTCACGCATACTCTTTTCATTAAAATATCTTCAGTTGCTGAAGATGAGGTGCAATATTTGCAAACTAGCGGTTTTGGGAAAGCTCAAGGAACTAGTGTTTTCCAAGCACAGCAAGGCAGATAGATGTATGTAAGACCTCACAGTGACAGTGAAGGCATGCACAAGACCTGTGTAAGCGCCAACCAGACAAAACACCAGCATGATGGGAGAAAGATGTACACAGACTCCCATCACAGAAGCCAAGGAGCTATTGGTTGATAGCTGCTGAGAGAGAAAAAGACACCTTTTTTAAAAGAGGAAGGGGTGTAACTACACACCATACACACCAGGACAGACCCAAATATCAAGAATTGCTGTATAACACAAACTGAATTTGATTAAGAAAGAACAAAGAATAGAAGTAATCTCAGAGTTGGGCATGAAGGGACTGGAGTGTTAAAATGGTGCTAAAAGGAGCTGAAAAGGTAAAGATGTTCAAAATACAATGCTGCATGAAATTCTCAAAGAATTACTAAAGTAATTTTTAAAGTACAATCTGGGAGCACTGGCTGCTCTCCCAGAGGAACTGGGTTTGATTTCCAGCATCCACATGGTGGAAACTGTAACTCTAGTTGTACAGACTCCAGTGCCCTCCTCAGGCCTCAGGCAGGCACACAGTGCATAGATTTAAACTTAGGCAAATTCTTATACACATAAAACAAGAAAGTAAATTTCAATTTATTTAAACAAACAATATAGGCTGCAATTGAGAGGCAACATCCACATATGCACCATACATGCCTTTGTACACACACACACACACACACACACACACACACATCTTCACTGACATCATGCAAGTAGATTATATATATATATTTCTCAAGCTCCTAATACTTAGGTACCTTCAACTACAAGTGGGAAGACATGTTATCATTTTTTTCTTTTATCATAATGTGCAACACCATAGGGTACAAATTAAGTAGGGAGAATGTTGCACAGCTTAAGAAGAGAAACCCAGGACTGTATTGTAGAGTTCCTGTCTTGGACGGAGGGTCTAATGACAAACTCCAAGGTGAGTAAATGGGGTCATAGGGGCTATTATCGCTCTGATTACTGTGCTATTATTGCTATATTGCAAATAATTTCCAGATATGACACATGGAAAGAGGTATTAACTGTCATGCCAGAGTCACACAGAACTGAATGTACACAATGGGAGAACAGGCTTAACTTCAGCTGTGAGTTTGAGCAGGAGTTGACTTTTGTTTATTTATGTAGGTTGAT
>JADRCH010000088.1:5905541-6010676 GCA_019843965.1 Rhynchomys soricoides
AGAGTGTCACACTGAAGCACATTCATTTGTACAATTAGCACCTGCTAGTAAGGGTAAAAAGTGAAATGAGTTGAAGTTCTATATAAAACACATATTACTTGGATAAAAGGTTACACAGACAAAGCCTATAAGTTCCACATTAAATTTTGTTTTTCTAAATCTAACATAGGTTTTTGGGGGGTTTTTTTGATACTTTATTTTCATTTCAAATGTTTTCCCCTTTCCAGATCTCCCCTTTGGAACCTCCCTATTCCCTCCCACTCCCCCTGCCTCTATGGGGGTAATCCCCCACTAACCCACCCACCCACTCTCGTCTTCCCTCCTTGGCATTCTCTTATACTGGGAATCTAACACCCTCAGGCCCTCCTCTCCCTGATGGCTAACAAGACCTTCCTCTGCCACATATATGGCCAGCACCATGGGTCCCTCCGTATGTATTCTTTGGTTGGTGATCCAGTTTCCAAGAGCATCGAGGGGTCAGGCCAGTTGTCACTGTTGCCCCCTCCCTGGGGCTGCAAATTCCCTCAGCTCCTTCAGTCCTTTCTCCATCTCCTCCATCTGGGACCTAACACTTAGCCCTATGGTTGCTGTGAAGTGATTCTTGGATTTTGGGCTAATAACCACTGATCAGTGAGTATATACCATGTTCATTCTTTTGTGACTGTGTGACATCGCTCAGGATGATATTTTCAAGTTCCATCCATTTGCCTAAAAATTTCATGAAGCCATTGTTTTTAATAGCTGAGTAGAATTCCATTGTGTAAATGAACCACATTTTCTGTGTCCACTCCTCTGTGGAGGGACATCTGGGTTGTTTCCAGCTTCTGGCTATTATAAATATGGCTGCTATGAACATAGTGGAGCATGTGTCTTTATTACATGTTGGAGCATCTTCTGGGTATATGCCCAGGAGTGGAATAGCTGGGTCCTCAGGTAGTATTATGTTCATTTTTCTGAGGGTTCGCCAAACTGGTTTCCAGAGAGGTTGTATCAGCTTGCATTCCCACCAGCAATGAAGGAGTGTTCCTCTTTCTCCACATCCTCGCCAGCATCTGCTGTCACCTGAGTTTTTGATCTTAGCCATTCTGACTGACGTGAGGTGAAATCTCAGGGTTGTTTTGATTTGCATTTCCCTGATGACTAAGGATGCTGAACATCTCTTTAAGTACTTCTCAGCCCTATGAGTTTCCTCAGTTGAGAATTCACTGTTTAGCTCTGTTCCCCATTTTTTGATAAGGTTATTTGGTTCTCTGGAATCTAACTTCTTGAGTTCTTTGTATACTTTGGATATTAGCCCTCTATCAGATGTAGGATTGGTAAAGATCTTTTCCCAATCTGTTGGTTGCCATTTTGTCCTATTTACAGTGTCCTTTGCCTTACAGAAGCTTTGTAATTTCATGAGGTCCCATTTGTTGATTCTTGATCTTAGAGCATAAGCCATTGGTGTTCTGTTCAGGATTTTTGCCCCTGTACCCATGTGTTCGAGACTTTTCCCCACTTTCTCTTCTATTAGATTCAGTGTATCTGGTTTTATGTGGAGGTCCTTGATCCACTTGGACTTGAGCTTTGTACAAAGAGATAGGAATGCATCAATTCTCATTCTTCTACATGTAGACTGCCAGTTGAACCAGCACCATTTGTTGAAAATGATGTCTTTTTTCCACTGGATGCTTTTAGCTCCTTTGTCAAAGATCAAGTGACCATAAGTATGTGGGTTCATTTCTGGGTCTTCGATTCTATTCCATTGATCTACCTGCCTGTCAATGTACCAATACCATGCAGTTTTTATCACTACTGCTCTGTAGCACAGTTTGAGGTCAAGGAGGCTGATTCTCCTAGAAGTTCTTTTATTGTTGAGAATAGTTTTTGCTATCCTGGGTTTTTTGTTATTCCATATGAATTTGAGAATTGCTCTTTCTAAGTCTGTGAAGAATTGAGTTGGAATTTTGATGGGGATTGCATTGAATCTGTAGATTGCTTTCGGCAGGATGGCCATTTTTACTGTATTAATCCTGCCAATCCATGAGCATGGGATATCTTTCCATCTTCTGAGGTCTTCTTCAATTTCTTTCTTCAGACTTGAAGTTCTTGTCATACAGATCTTTCACTTGTTTGGTTAGAGTCACACCAAGATACTTTATATTGTTTGTGACAATTGTGAAGGGTGTCATTTCCCTAATTTCTTTCTCAGCCTGTTTATCCTTCGAGTATAGGAAGGCTACTGATTTGCTTGAGTTAATTTTGTATTCAGCCACTTTGCTGAAGGTGTTTATCAGCTGTAGCAGATCTCTGGTGGAGTTTTTCGGGTCACCTAAGTATACCATCATATCATCTGCAAATAGTGATATTTTGATTTCTTCCTTTCCAATTTGTATCCCTTTGACCTCCTTTTGTTGTTTAATTGCTCTAGCTAGAACTTCAAGTACTATATTGAATAGACAGGGAGAGAGAGGGCAGCCTTGCCTAGTCCCTGATTTTAGTGGGATTGCTTCGAGTTTCTCTCCATTTAGTTTGATATTGGCCACTGGTTTACTGTATATTACTTTTACTATGTTTAGGTATGGCCCTTGAATTCCTGATCTTTCCAAGACTTTTATCTTGAAGGGATGTTGAATTTTGCCAAATGTTTTTTTGGCATCTAATGAAATGACCATGTGGTTTTTTTCTTTGAGTTTGTTTATATAGTGGATTACATTGATGGATTTCCAGGTATTGAACCATCCCTGTATCCCTGGGATGAAGCCTACTTGAGTATGGTGAATGATCATTTTGATATGTTCTTGGATTTGATTTGTGAGAATTTTATTATTTTTTGCATCTATATTCATAACGCAAATTCGTCTGAAGTTTTATTTTTGGGTCTTTGTGAGGTTTTGGTATCAGTGTAACTATGGCCTCATAGAATGAATTGGGTAGTGTTCCTTCTGTTTCTATTTTGTGGAATAGATTGGAGAATATTGGTATTAGGTCTTCTTTGAAGATCTGATAGAATTCTGCACTGAACCCATCTGGTCCTGGGCTTTTTTTTGGTTGGGAGACTTTTAATGACTGCTTCTATTTCTTTAGGGGTTATAGAACTGTTTAGATGGTTTATCTGATCCTGAATTAACTTTGGTACTTTGTATCTGTCTAGAAACTTGTCCATTTCATTCAGATTTTCCAATTTTGTTGCATATAGGCTTTTGTAGTAGGATCTGATGATTTTTTAATTTCCTCAGAATCTGTTGTTATATCTCCCTTTTCATTTCTAATTTTGTTAATTTGGATACTGTCTCTGTGCCCTCTGGTTAGTCTGGCTAAGGGTTTATCTATCTTATTGATTTTTTCTAAGAACCAGCTCCTGGTTTTGTTGATTCTTTGTATAGTTCTTTTAGTTTCTACTTGGTTGATTTCAGCCCTTAATTTGATTATTTCCTGCCTTCTACTCCTCTTGGGTGTATTAGCTTCTTTTTGTTCTAGAGCTTTCAGATGTGCTGTTAAGCTGCTAGTATATTCTCTCTCCAGTTTCTTTTGGAGGCACTCAGAGCTATGAGTTTTCCTCGTAACACTGCTTTCATTGTGTCCCATAGGTTTGGGTATGTTGTACTTTCATTTTCTTTAAATTCTAATTATTTCTTCCTTGACCAAGTTATCATTGAGCAGAGCATTGTTCAGCTTCCATGTGTATGTGGGCTTTCTGTTGTTCTTGTTGTTGTTGTTGTCGCCATTGCAGACCAACCTTATTCCACAGTGATCTGGCAGGAGGCATGGGATTGTTTCAATCTTCTTATATCTGTTGATGTCTGTTTTACTAAATTTCTTTTTATAATCTCATTCCTCCTGCTGGCTGTCATCATGTTCCTCCTGATGGTTGTCATCATGATTCTTTGGACTGGAGACCTTGACTTTTCTCTTCATCATCTGATGCCGTCATTCAGAGCACAGTGGCTTCCTCTGTGGTCTCTAAAGGGCAAATGTTGCACTGTTCTGCTGCAGATATCACTCCTGCCATAAACAGGGCAGGAACATGGATTGCGCCACAGAACTAAAGCTAGCATGCTAGCATGAGCAGAAAGCCCTGAAGTGTAGAAACTCAGGCCTCTCCAATGTGTCATCCTGCATTGGCCATCCCATGACCTTGATATTCTATATCTTTTCTCATGAGGATGACACTGGCTAATTTTTTGCTAACTTAACAGTAAAGCCTAGGCATATGTGGGGAGAGGGAAATCTCGATGGAGGAACTGCTTCCATCTGACTGGCCTGTGCGCAGGTCTGTGGAGGCGTTTTCTTGATTAGTGATTGATTTGGGAGGACCTACCCTACTGCCAGTGGTGCCACCCCTGAGGAAATGGGACTGAGCTGTGTCTGAAAGGCAGCAAGACAAGGAAAGCACGTCTCTGTGGCCTTTGCTCCAGTTCTTGCCTCCTGGTTTCTACCTTGAGTTCCTGCCTTGCCTTCCATCAATAATGGATTGCAACCTGCCAACTAAAGAAACCCATTCCTTCTCGTTTGCTATTGGTCATGCTGTTTATCACAGCAACAGAGAAGCAAACTAAAATAAAGAAAAAGTGCAGAACCTAAGAAATCCACTCGTTAGCAAAAGTGAAGGTCAAGAAAGAACTATACCAAAACTGCAATGGAAAAACACCTCTGGTTTTAAATGTAGGTAAGAACACTTAACTACTCTAAGCTCCAGCTTCTTATAGCAGAGTTACTAGTCCTTACTTCTAGAGTGCATTGAAAAGAATAAAGCAATGGATGTAGGCAAAAAGCTAGATCTGGATAAGTTATGGAACCGGTCTGCAATATGGCAGCCCCTGCTCTAGTATTCGGGGTACTAGGTCCAGACAACCTCATAGATGTCTAGAATAGGCTGGATCTAAAAGTGAAGTGTTCAACATGTCTTTATAATTTTTGATGATAAAAGATTCAGGTTTAGACATCTTCAGGGGGCTTCAAGGAGTATTGTGAAGGAGCTATTATAAGTTGGATCTTCTCCAATACACCTCCCAACCAGTGGGACATGAAGTACTATTAAAACTAAAGCCCCTGACTTTCAGACACACTTGGCCAGGACCATGTTATCGCCTGCCAATCTCCTGGCCAAAGATTTTAACTTTACCCCTATAATAACTTTTGCCAAACTGAAAGGTACTTATTCTAAAAATAAATAAATAAATAAATACAGTGATACAGTTAGGCTTTTTAAAGAGACTTCAAACATCATTATCAATAAGGAGTTAAAAGTTGGCCACTTCAGCATGCAAAGCTTTAGGAAACATTAACTGCAATATGCAAGAAAATAAACCTGTTTTTTCCTATTGCACTTGACCCTAAGCTTCTGATGAAGCCAAATATTTTTTTCAGATCCTTGGTCTGCCAGGACACGCTGCAACAAAGCGTGGGCATAAGCTTGACTGTAACTCCTTTTGCATTCCCAGTGTGATCAGTGCAGGGATAAAAGACAAAACTTTGCCATAACACTTGTTAAAGATGGTGATGCAGCCTTCATTTATGGAAAGCCATGGTCCTGGGTATGAGAACTATTTTAATGTGATCTTCAGTAGACACCAGATATACCTCTAATTCTAATAGAAGCCAGTTAAGATTCCTAGTCAAAGATGAAGGCATGGGACAGTGCAAATAAACTCCCTACCAGGAAATAACAAGGATAAGGGGTTGTCTGGCTAGGCCAAGGCCATAGGATTAGTGCTAAAGGCCACCCAGATTGATTAGACATAGTCGTACAATGGCAGACTTTTTTCTTTAAGTTAGCAGAATTGTTTTTTCAGAGTAGAGTGTACAAAAACAGTGGGGGAAATCTGCTCCATCAAGTGAAGGCTTTAAGGAGTCTGACCAAAGAGGAGGTATTTTGTGGAAATGACTTGTTGCTTAAACTGCTAGCATTCTTTTCCAGATGCTCTGTGTTCATGAACCATCTCAGCCATAAGCTAACATGTTTGCCTTCCAGTGCATCCTGTGTCTTATCAAGTTACTTTTTTTGCTTGCCTATGTCACTTTCATGTGTGTGAGAAAGTAAAAGTTGAGAGAGGAGGTTCAAGGCCATCGCTCAATTCAAAGGCAGAATAGGAAGTTCAGGGAAGAACTGAAGGCACAAACCAGCATGTCTCTGAGCTGGGATGGTTCTAAATATGCTGCCCCAGCTGTGGCCTGCTTAGTCCTACACACTTTCATGTCATGAAGAGGGACAGCACTCCGAAGACGGGTAGGAATGTCAAAGCCTAAAGAGGGCACAAAAAGGATTCTACTTGCAAAGCCTAGAGTCCACTGCTAAATCAACATGCCAAGATAAGGGATATGAACTTTCCCTAATAGGTCAGGAATAGCCAACAACGATTTGAGGAGGAAGGAAGTAACAAAATTTAACAGCTATATTTTAAGAATTTCTCTGAGAGCAGAATGTAAAATCTATCAAAACTGAAGTGTCATACAAAAGTTCAAAATGTCTAGAAGCAAAAGGGTGCCCATGACACCACACAGTGCCTTCTTTAAGTGGCTAGCTATTGTCCTGTTGGGAGTATTAGACAAATAACTGGAATGTGGGACTCAGAAAAGATGTCCAACTTGCAGGCACTCTCCGGGATGCCATATGAAAAGTAGTAAGTCCTAGTATCACTTCTGTTGCTGTGACAAAATACCCTGGAAAAAAGCAACTTAGGTGAGGCAGGGCTTACTTTAGCACATAATTCCAATGTACAGACTTTCATGCAGGAAAGTCAAAGCAGTGTGTGTTTAAGGTAGCTGTTTACATCATATTCACAGCCAAGAGCAGAGAGAGAACAAGTGCCTGTATATCCACTTGCTTGCTTGTGCTCAGCTCAGATTCTCCACTCATCCAGTTCAGAACACCCTGCCTAAATGGTGTTCTTCTCACGTCAATTAACTTAATGAGGACAATCACCCACAATTCCTGTGGTGCAAACATGTTTCTTCTTCTATATGTGTTTCTTGTGCTTTTTCTTTAGCCCCTTTTCTGCTGTTTGTTTTGTCCTGTTCAGATTGGCTTGGTGTTATATTACATTGTATATTATATCACACTTACTATATTATATTCCCTTAGATGCCTGCTTTTTTTCAAGTGAGAGACAAAAATAGAATGGATCAGAAGAGGAAGGGAGGTAGGAAGGAACTGGGAGGAGTCAGGGGATGGAAAACCATAATTAGAGTACCATTGTATGAAAAAATCTATTTTCAATACAAAAGGCAGTTTCCCCCAGGCACCCAGAAGCCAAAGCTAATGTAGGAAACCTCTCATTGAGACTCTCAGTCCCATGTGATTCTAGCTTCTGGCAAGTTGACAACCAAAGCCATCCATCACATAGTAAAGTTTAAAGTCTAAAATTTAGTAAAATTATACAATAGAAATTCAAAAGAAACAGATGGAAGTACATTCCAGCTAGTCTTTGAATGCGGAAGAAAGGGAGCCTAGGAAAGGGAAGGTGCACAGGGGAAGATGAAGACACTGGGGGATAAACTTCAGCAGAAAATAATTCCAAAAGCAGTGAGTGAACAATGGGTCAAAATAAAGCAGAAAATGCAGAGGAAGAGTATTTGAAAAGGCAGACAGAAATTGTAGTGAGAATTTCAGGATTCTTCATGGCCTACCATGTTTCAGTCAATGTAGATTTGTTACAACACTGCCAGATCCCTTCCCCAGATGATCCAGCTTTGTGTTTCTGCACCTACTGCAAAATGTTTTGCATGGTCACTGGTCTATGTTTTGTGGGTCCATTGCCATGTCACAACACCCTTCAGCAGTCGGTCCTGTCACCTATAGCCTAGAAGGTTGGGGTCACACCTTCCTCTGGTTTGACTACCTAAAGTCTTTCCCACTATAGTGCATATAAAAGAGCTACCAAAAAGAAGCAAGCAAAGACTAAGAGGTCATCTTCAACTGGTACCCAACTCTGGTGCTTGAAGCATCAACAAACTTTAGCAAGCATCCTGTAATAGAATTGTGCTCAATGCAAGTCCTTTCTATCACTTCTTGGGAAAACACTGAAAATAGGAGGTGGAGGCAGAAAGAAACCAGAGTTCAGGGTCATCCTCAGCTATGTAAGGAGTGTGAGACCAGCCTGAGCTACATGAAACCTTGTCCCCAAAATAAAAATGTAACAAAGAAATAAAGAAAAAAGGAATGAATTGAAAATAAGACAGATCTGGATAAAGCTTACAAAGTACCATGAGTTATGGATGACTACGTTGACCTTTGAAGGAATTCACCACTCTAGAAACGTCACATTTAAACAACTTAAGACTGAAATTCAAAACTTTACACAATCTGATCCCAACTTTTTTCTCCAGCATTATCTGTTTCTCTCTCCCACTGTCCATTCCATCAATTACTCAGATTTAAGTGGGTGACAAGCAAGTACAATCTGTGGCAGACATCCTGACAATCACTACACCAAGTGCCCACCAGCCTACCTCTTCCATTAACTCTCCCTGCCTCTGATCCTTAGCTGACCTGTTTCCTCTCCTCCTCCTCAGGAGGCCTTCGCTGTGGTGATTAAACACCACCTAGGAGAGTGTATGTAGGCATTTAGAAGCATACCAGGAATTGGGTAAGTGGCCATAAATGTTGAAAGTTAGCAGTAGTCATATTTTATTGTTCAGTTGAAGATATGTGTCACAACACACTTGCATGATGTGGCTTATGGCTCAGACTGATGTGGTTATTACAATATTTGGTCTCGATTATGCATTATTGATATCTATTAGATGAAATCCCCCTCATATTAAATAGATAAATTTCTTATCAGAAGTGATCTATTATATTTTTACCCCCCCCCAGAATATGTTCCATAGCACCTAATGATAGTAATAATTTCTGTATGAATGTGTGTGTGAATTTAGTGGACCTAAGAAAACATCTATAGTGAGTGGGCAGCCATAGTCTTTCATTGCCAGAAATATTAATGCTTGTAACATCCCAAATGGAAGGTACGTGGCCACAGAATTTCCTTCTCACACAGCCTTGATGGTACCTTCACTTTTCACCATCTAGGCTGAATTAGGTCCATTCCTATCAGAAGCAGGAGGGTGAACTTTATGTTTATTGTCCCACAAGCTCATCAGCAGAGCACCTCCAGTGGCCAGGCTCCCACTTTTGCTTTCCTAGCTATAGCCTAAGTGAGAACCAACCCAAGACTTTGTCCCTGGATACTATTAACTGGACTATTCCAGAAATCAGCCAGGCTGGCCGGTTTCTGGCAATAGATGCCATTGGCTTATGACTTGACTATGCAGAGAAGTGATCACATCTGTTTGAGAGGTAATCAGCAACTAATGTCAGAGGAAAGTACCCAAGAGAGAAGAAATGCATCTGCCTTCTTAGAGGATAGTATTGAAAACCAAAGGACAAATGACAAGCTGGAAAAAGTGCCCTGGTAGAACCCGTGATAATACTGGGAAGTAGCTTGGATATACAAGATGGACTACATATCTGCCATCCCTGGCTCAGAGGAACCAGTGCCTAGAAATGATAAGTATCCCAGTATGACTAACTTATTGAGTGACTATCTCTTTGACAGTTTTCCCCTCATGCTGATGGGAAATGAAGTGTCAATGCAAGGAAACACTTGGGCTGTTCTGAGGCTAATCTTCCCTTAACAGGTTTGTCTGGGGCACAGACATTCTCTGCAGCTCAGGAGGCTCACTCCATTGCTAGTTCCCCCTCTGGGTAGAACAAGGATCAAATGTGTGGGAAGTCTAGGGAAAGGCACTCCTTTGGTCACTTGATTTGTTATGTGTGTAGAAATAATCCTCGATTCTGTATATCAGAATGCATTTCCAATTCCTAATGAGACAAGAGTAAAAGCTCCAAATTAGCTATTAAAAGTCCCTATTTTTCAGGAAAAGTCAAAGGATACAATGGGCCACTTTAAAAGATAATATTGAAAGGAATTGGAAAATTACTTCCTTCAGAGACAATGGCTTAATCAGCAGAGTGGCTTGTAGTTGCAAGCATGAGCCTGAGTTCTAACCCAGGAACAGATCTCAAAATCCAAGTACCAGATGCCTGCTTGTAGTCCCAATACTGGGAAGAGGGAGACAGATGGATGCCTGAGACTTACTGGCCAGCCAGTCTAGCCCAATGGGCAAGACCTTATCTCAAAATCAGATGTGTAGCATTCTTGAGGAACAAGAGCTAAGGTTGTCCTCTGCCTGGGCACATATACACCACAGTATGTTATCTCTGTGCACACGTGAATTCACACAAGATTTACAAAAGTCCTACAAAGAATAGCAACAGTGTTAGTGTGGATGACTGAAGACCTGCACCCTCCTATGGTCCTAACATGGGTTTTACACTAAGGAAGACGATAATCAAGTCCATCAGTTGGGGGTCCCTCTATTGATTCCAGATGAAGCTTCAGTGTAGGCTGCCTTCAGCTGACTCATAACCTAAGATATAATGAACTAATTATCCAGTAAGTGCTAATGACTTTCACTCAGACTTCTCACTCAGACTTTAATTATCCATGTAATAAAAAACCCAGGAGTTAGCCAAATGCCTCTGCTCAGGCAGGCCCAGAAATGCACTGAAGGATATCAGGGGGAGGGGAAGAAACTACCCTGCCTTCCCATATCCAAACGTGCTCCCATTTAAAGTTATGAGCAAGTTTCACCTCCGTGTTAGCCTTTCTGAATACCTATGAGCCTTGGAGGAAGACAGGGAGAGACTCTTCTAAGTAATGAGACAGTTGAGGTAACTCTAGCTTGCTTGATTATGCTGTAAACAGGCTCTGAGTTAGATGAGTGAAGATAACCCTGGCTTTGCGAATCACCAGGCGCAATAAAACAACATTAATCTGTGGTGCTTTTGTGGGGTTTGTTTTGTTCTGTTTTGTTTTCTGTAAAATGAAGAGATCTCCAGAAAACAATCTTGTGAACTCTTGGCTCCATGTCTAGCTGCTAGGCTCTAAACAAAGAGCAACAGCATCTTTCTTATTCGCTGTTATAACTTCAATATCAAATATAAACTTCTAGAACATTACCATTGTCAAGTGTTATATTTTAACAGTAAACACTCAATAAACAAAACAAACAAAAACAATGGTTCAATCCAACATATGTAGTTGGTTCGCATAACTCAAGGCAAATGCTCCTTTCTCCCTTTATGCTTGTCTTGCTTTCCTAGATAGGATTATTCCACTAGTACAGTAAGCCATTGTCCTTTTAGAAAGGACATAGGAATAACCAGTATGTCAGACATATCCACTGGGGACTACATAAGTCACTATGTGGGGAAAAAAAGACCACTAGACTAAAAGACAAAGTTTGTGATTAGACATTAAGAGCATTAAAGGAATTCTGGGAAGAAAAAAAAACAAAATACAAACAACAACAACAATAACAACAAAAAAGAAAACAGCGTTCCTCACAGGCACTGACTGAAAGCTAGCACTGGCCCACGCAGAAACATAAAAAATGGGGCGTCATTTCTGAGTTTCCAAATTCCCCTCTCCAGTCCCTTTCTAAACTTCAACAAAAGGAGTCATCATTTATCACATTTGCATGTTTAAGTCTTCACTCTCGTATTGTGCAATTAAAGACAAATGTCCAAAGAATTTCTGACACTAGAAAACACATGGTGACATTTTTGGCAGAACTTGAAGAAGCAGGGAAAGTTTCATGCTTCTGACATTGCACTGCAGCTGAAATGTCCTAAGCTGGGAGCAAGGATGACAGCAAAGTCATCATACGCATGCATAAGGACCTGGGTTTGTGACCCAGAACCCATGCTAAGAAGTCCTTGGTGGAGTACACTTATAATCCCAAAGCAGCTGGGAAGGCAGAGACTGATGACGCCTGTGGACTTACTGGCCAGACAGTTTAGACTAGTTAGCAAGCTCCAGGTCTTAAGTAAAAAACCCTGCCTCTATAAGCAAGGTGGGTGGTTTGTGAGCTTCCCTATGCATGCACACACACACACACACACACACACACACACACACACACACACACGTACACATACACAAACTGCCTTACGAGATTTTCCATACTTAGTAATCCAAGTGTTGAGGTGAAATCAGAGGTTCAAAATACTTATCCAAATAAATGGAAGAGGTACCTGGTCTAGTCCCATTTTCCTGCTTCCGATGCCAGGGGTCAGGGCCCTGGGTTTCCTTTTTACTTGTGAGGCCACTACTTCAAAACAAGGCAATCTCAACTCCCTCTCAATATGCCATGACTTATCACTCTCGCCCATCCTTGCCTCCAAATAACTTCAGTTTCTAAGTTTTCTGGTCATCTAACTCTTTAGCCCTGATCTCATTTTCTGAGCAGGACCCATAGCTAGTCTATCACCTGAAAGAAAGAAAGAAAGGAAGAGAGAAAGAAAGGAAGGAAGGAAGGAAGGAAGGAAGGAAGCAAAACTATCCAAAGTTATTGAAGCTGTATTATAATAAATGTTGGCAATGCCACGAGATAGAAGAGTGAGCAGCTTCAAGTACTGAGCTCGGTATCTAAAAACCCAGCACTGACTAGAGAGGAGCCAAAATCAAGGGGGAGAGAAGCTCACTGAGGCTGAGATCTCAGACCTGCTTGTGGTCCCACGAATGGCAGTGTTGGTGCAGCAGAGAAAACTCCTTGTCAGAGATGAAGCTAGTACTAGGAGCTTAAATAATACAAAGAAGATACTTCTAAGATAGTAGGCACAGCCATTGTATCTCTACATATAAGCAGCCATCTATGAAAATATGACACAATGCCCAGCAAATGCAGAAGTTTCAGCCTCCTAATATACTCAAATTTCATGTCACTTCTCTTAAATGACAATGCTAGACTGAGTTACTTAGTCCTCTTGTCACTCGTGGCTGTCAAATTGTGGCTGTCTGAAGTCATGTAAGGCAGCAGTGTTGAAGAGCTAGCTGATCTGCCTCGTGTCCAGCCCCGTTTTCACGTCCCCAATAGTATAGGAAACATTTTACTTTTCTGTTAAATGTTTCTTATTACTCAGTGCCTTGATACTCTGCCAATATTTTGAAAGAAAATTTACCCCAAGAATTTTTGAAGGTTTTACAATTTCATATTTGTTATTGTCAAGTAACCTCTGCTTGTGAAAATCAGCTAAGACGTGTTTGAACTTGCTGTGAGTCACCATCTTTCCCCAGTCCACCCAGTGTGCTCCCCTATAGATGAATACAATGACTGCTAATGCAACCTGCATACAACCAATGGTCCCATGCATGGCCCAGGCACACAAAACCTCATTACTGAGAGGAATCACTACATAATCCAGATAGCATCCTGCCAGGTTTGTAGATCAACACTTCTTATGCAGGCCCCAAAAAGCCAACGCCCTCAATGATAATGCTAAAAGGAGGAAAAATGTGCAACCAAGAGGCCAGATATGTGAAGGGCTTGGGAGGGAAAGCGTTGAAAGCATTTAACACGCGGGTTTGTACACTTCAGCTCTGTTCCTGAAGACCTTGGTCCACCTCAGAGCCCTCTGAACTTGAACAGAGTTAAACAGTGAGTTTGCTGATGTGAAGATACTACAACTGCTCCATCCATTTGCCTGCAAAATTCATGATGTCCTCATTTTTTTAATAACTGAGTTATATTCCATTGTGTCAATGAACCACATTTTCTTTATCCATTCATCAATTGAGGCACATCTAGGTTGTTTCCAGTTTCTGGCTATTATAAATATGGCTGCTGCCGGGCAGTGGTGGCGCATGCCTTTAATCCCAGCACTCGGGAGGCAGAGACAGGTGGATTTCTGAGTTCGAGGCCAGCTTGGTCTACAGAGTGAGTTCCAGGACAGCCAGGGCTATACAGAGAAACCCTGTTTCAAAAAATAAATAAATAAATAAATAAATAAATAAATAAATAAATAATATGGCTGCTATGAACATAGTTAAGCAAATGTCCTTGTGGGATGATTGAGCATCTTTTGGGTATATGCCCAGGAGTGATATAGCTAAGTCTTGAGGTAGAATTATTCCCAATTTTCTGAGAAAATGCCAGATTGATTTCCAGAGTAACTGTGCAAGTTTATTCGCACAGGCAATGTAGGAGTGTTCCCTTGCTTCACAGCCTCACCAGAATGTGCTGTTTCTAGAGTTTTTTTATCTCAGCCATTCTGCTGGGTATAAGGTGAAAAAATTATCTGCCTATAAGATGTCCAAGTACAAAGCTGGAGCAGAGATGGAAGGAAAGGCCAACCAATGACTGCTCAAATTGAGACCCATCCCATGGGCAAGCACCAATCTCTGACACTGTTAATGATACTCTGTTATGCTTTAGACAGAAACCTAGCATAACTGTCTTCTGAGAGACTCCACCCAGCAGCCAATGGGAAGAGATGCAGAGACTCATAGACAAACATCAAATAGAGCTGATGAAGAAGAAGAGTTGGGGGAAGGAATAAGGGACCCAAAGAGCCCAGGAACTCCACAGGAAGACCAACAAAGTCAACTAGCCTTGACCCTTGGGGGCTCCCAGAGAGTGAACCACCAACCAAAGAACATACACAGGCTGGACCTAGGCCCCCTGCACATATTGTAGCAGATGAGCAGCTTGGTCTTTATGCAGGTCTCCCAACAAATGGATCAGGGGCTTTTCCTGAATCTGTTCCCTGCCTATGGATCCTGTTCCCCTAACTGGGCCCCCTTGTCTAGCCTGGCCTCAGTGTGCCTAATCCTACAGTGACTTTATATGCTGGGGGTTTGGGTGGGGGGTGAAGGGAGTGATGCCCAGGGAGGAGTTCCCCCTTCTCAGAGGAGAAGGGAAAGAGGGAACAGGGGAGGATCTGTGTGATGGGGGACTGGGAGAAGAGGGCGGCTGATATTGGGATGTAAACTGAATAAATAAAAATTAATGAAAAGTACTATAACTGGTTAGTGACTTTCTTTTTACCAGTTCTATTTATTATCAAAACTAATGACTCCATCTCTTGTCTTATGAGTCTCAATTTGCTACAGACAAAGGACTCTGAGAAACAATTGCATGTTTGTACACATTTAGTGAGTATATATTCACTTTGTATTCTCATTTATAAAGGTACTTTAAAAGTGTGTTAGATTTACTTATTTAGTATGGTGTGTGTGTGTGTGTGTGTGTGTGTGTGTGTGTCTGTGTGTGTGTGTACAGGGACATATGAGCCTCAGACCACATGTAGAGGTCAAAGGACAACTTGTAGACATCTGTTCTCTCCTTCCCCCGTGTGGATCCAAGTGGTGGAAATCAAGACTGTCAGATTTGGCATCAAGGGCCTTTGCTTGCGAAGCCATCTTAATAGCCTCTTTTCAATGTTAAGGCCAATGACAGCTCTACTGTGGTTACAATTATTTCCCCTGGTTTGAATACAATGTATAGGAAGTTCAGAGATGCTAGGAAAGATGCCCAAGGTCACAAAAGAAGCATGATTACACAAAACTGCAAACACATGCAGGCTTGTTTCAGTACACAGAATAATGGAGTCAGTTCTCTGCACACAGAGTAGTATTCCTAGAAACAAAACTAGAGACATTGCTTCTCCTAGCAAAACTAGTGCTGTGGCATAAGGTAGTAGCAGAATTAGAAGGAAAATAGCCAAGCAATTACAGAAGAACTAACATGGCAGCGCTGGCAAGAACAATGGCAGGAAAGAATAGAGCAAAGACAGCAGAGTTACCCTTCCCTTGTGAGTGACTTTGGAGAATCCCTTCCTTCATACAGTCTTCCAAATCAAGCACTCAAATGTGGCATGCAGATATCCACCCCTCCATGAGTGGCAGCCCCTACCTGCCCAGTGAGATGCCAGAAAACACAGCACAGGAACGAGGCATGCTCTCTAATGTGTCCCCCAGTTTGTGTAGTTTGTGCAAGTGCACAATGGATGTTTTCTGGATGTGATTATAAAGCGACATTGTTCCTATGAGACTGGAGCACTGTGACTGCTACAATTTTGGCAACAACCCCCCTACAGGACAGCACCTCTCCCTGACCACTCAGGGAGTGATGGGCACATGACAGCTAAGTCTAGCCTGGTATGGGTTAGAAGTTATTTTTCTGTCTGGACTTTGAAGCAAAGTCATGCTTACCTAACCAAGTCTAAAACTGAAGGCTCCCTCAAGTTCTCAGAGCTTCGCTAGATGCCAACTACAGCACATTTGATCAATAAACAACAGATATGGGCTGAGAGTGAGGTTAGTGCTCTGCTCTGTGTATCAACGGATCCCAGCAAGTGAAGGCAGGGCACCTTATCTAGCAGAAAATTAAACACAGGCTTGGAGTCACATGTAAGTCATTGCCAACTCTCTCGGGTGCTTGGGCCAAGAGAATTCTCCAAGGCCTCACTCATAGTGTCCTGAAATGATCTGTGGGTGATAGCTTCAATACTCAGACATCTCTTTCACCAATTCTCTAACCTGGACCCTTCAATGTGTGGGTATCAGCTCCCAGTCAATTAGATAATGAGCTTCCACCTCAGCCAGAGCCCTTTCTCCAAGCTGATTGATCTACCTAGATGTAGAATGCAGGTTTTCCTGGTAGATTAGAGCACAAGTCTTGTTTTGACACATTTGTGTTTAAGAAACTGGAAAGGTAGAAACATACAGCAAACTAGCTGGGCTCCTCTTCTGGTCACCCTGGACATACTCTTGTCCTTCCTCAGCTATGGACCTGGCATTCTCCTTGGCAGCTGGGATGTCTCCTACCTGGAGGTCTCATATCTCTACTTTCAAAAATACCTCCTTTGACCATGACACTAAAAACGTTGAAGCCCATCAGCCTTTCTCCTTCCTCTACGTTATTAATTATCATCACCTACAATAAAACTTGTTTTCATATTGTCTGTCTTCTCCCACTAGCACGTCCAGGCGAGAGCCTTGTGGGCCCTCTGTTCTCTGCTGATTGCCCAGACCAGGCATTTAGGAAGCACTTAATCAGTGTATGTTGAGTTAAAACAAAACAAGACAAGATGGATGAGGCAAGCCCAGTTGTTTTTAAGCCAGAAATCAGTTGTCTGAGCAGGAAGGCAAACATTAGTTTGAAGCTGGTTCTGCCCACTAAGCCACACAGATGTTATTTTCTTTTCATCCTGGCAGCTTGTGCCTCGCTCCCTTCTCTCAGGGTGTGTTTAGCCTCAGAGCCTCAAGAAGGATTTAAACAAGGTTTATTAAAGACCAAGATTTGGACGCCTGCAGATATCCAGGCTCAAGATCAGACTTGTGGTAAAACCACAGACAGGCATGGAATGACTGTAGGCTCCCCGATGATCAAAGGCTGGTCATAACAGAAATGGAAGATTATCTTCAGGACAGTGAGATACCCAAGACACTTAATTGTTTCAACCACAGCTGGTTTTGTTATTGAAAACATTACATGTATAAATACATGTGAATGAGATGCACAGAGGAAAAGCTTTTGCTGCATGTATATGTTTATTCTAATTGGCTCAATTCTGGCTATGTCTTTCTATCTACAAATTATACATATATATGTGTGTAGATTCTGATCTCTCTTATAATAGTCACACACATAAGAAATTTCAAGTCCACATGGAAGTTATGTTTGTTTGTTTTTCTTTTTAGGAATAGAGTGTTAGAGAGCTTGAGCACAACAGATTTTGAAAGGTAAATATTTCATGGCTTCCTGTTTCCTCATTCTCAGTGACCCAAAGCAGGAACACAGGGAAGGGAAATAGTTTGCCCAACATCCCATAGCTTTTCGACATACGTTATGCCCTTAGAGACCACTAGGCATCCATGTTTCCTGCTCATGACTACTGTAAGATAATCCTAGAGAGACAGAAGGTAAATTCACTCCCCTGTGTAAAGGCACTAGAAGGAATTAGACACATGCTCCTCACAATCACACATGTGCACTCACACTCATGTCCCATCTACACCAAATGAATGGAGAGTGCTCTTCTCCAGGCCACTGTGAAAGTGCCCGGCTTTACAGCCTTCTTCAAAGCTTAGAGGGTGAAATACTTTCTCCTCTTCCTGAGCTTCCAGGGAGTCTCTATCTGTCTTCTTATCTTTGAGCACACTTTTCAGGCCTCACAGCCTAACACTATTCCCAGGAAAGGCACCCTCAACAGGTTAAGAGTGTGAGTGTGTGTGTGTGTGTGTGTGTGTGTGTGTGTTTGTGTGTGTGAGATTATAAGGTCTCCTATCTTTCATTTTTTTCTCAGAAGTAGCTCTCAGAGAATTTACTTCACTTGTGAAGAAATGGTAGGAGTTTCTCCCTCTAACCCTGTACTATTTCCTCTCAAAGTGAAGTGAAAAGATCAATACTGCAGCAGTTAGACAAATACAGAAAACTAACAGTACATGAGAAGGAGAGAAAACGAATCTAAGTTGTAGCCTAGTTGTAGTTGTCTTCCCTTTTCTTGGTCTCACTACCTGGTTTGACACGAATTACTTATCTCCTTTCACAGCCTTCCTGTTGCCCTTTCATATATTTAAATGTCAGTGTGAGAGAGTCTTACTTTTTAGCCTTTTAGTTGGGTGAAATACCTGAGCTCTTTATGTCCAGTTAAAATCAGTAGCCCTTCCTATGGTAGCTGAAAAACACACAGTCTGTTGTCACTCTATTGTGGTCCTTAAGAAGGGAGGTATGGTATGAGCTCCAGAGACCATGTCTGTTTCTTACCACTGGGAAGGCCAATGGTATCTAAGCACTAAAGACCTGAGACAGTCTTAGACACCCTATAAGGCACACACATCCCCCAACAAATAATAACTAGCATGTCAAATCTGCTGACGTCAAAACCACTGATGTCAAAACCGCTGATGTCAAAACCGCTGATGTCAAAACCACTGATGTTGAGCATGCTGCTCCTCAGCTTTCTCCTCACTCCTTTCTTTATAATTGATTCTTTAATAGGGGATTTTTCAGTCCCTTGCCACAGTTTAATGTTCAAACTCCAAAGCTCTCTCCAAGCCCACCCTCCATATAGGAAGCCTTGGACTCTTCCGTCTTTGTTTCCGTTAGCAGATGCCCATCTTTAAGGCATGTCTCTTCATTGAAAGCTTCCTGCTTGGGTGTACTCTGCACTCTTTCTAAATTTATAGGAACCTTTGCCAGTTTTCCTTTATGATTGTAATATGGAATTATGTACCATAGTTCTAAAAAAAAAGAAGCCTTCTTCAAGGCTGACTAGCCAGTATCTAGAATTATGCTTATACTATAGCAAGAGCTAAGACATTCATTGATCAAATGGTAGATTATCCATGCTTCACTCTAACCTTTCTCCTAGAAGGTTAAAGTTGTCTACAGTTGGAAGGAGATTAATATCCATTATATAGCTAAATAATTAATGAATAAATATAAAAATATAAATATTAAATAAAAGCCTAAATGAAAAAAATGTACACTCAGGCTGTGGAAATCTTAAGCAACAGCCCATCCATTGTAATTTTTAATCATTGCAAAGAATCTTGTCACAAGTATGTTTTACATTTATACTTTACATTTACATTACAATATTTTACATTTCCTAGTCTTAAAAAGAGAAAATCACTACAGTGAACATTCAAAAGTTAATTACTCATCTAGAGAGCACATGCACACATGAGAAAAAGACACAAAGGCAGTTGGGGCGTTAGTTGGGTCTAAGCTAATGTACTGCCCCAAAATGTTGGTTTAAGATCCAGCAATACAGCACAAAATTCACAGAAAGTTTCAGTGAAAACTATAACAAATAACTATGAAAACATTTAAAGTAGAATGTGGGAGATTGTATCAAACATAAATTCTTAATGGAAATTTAATGTCACAACTAGCATATCTAATGGCTACACCCATGGTCATTTTTTTATTTCTCTCTATAATATTCCAGGGTTGATTCCTCTATTCTTGGTATGGACTTGATAATTCCTTACTCTTTTTTCCTTTGAACACTTTGAGATAAATCTCACACAGTAATTAATTTTTCCTGTATGTCAATCTCATATACCTGCCTAAGCATTTTGCATGCACCATCTTGTTAATTCTTATGAGAACCTTCAAAGATAAGATGTATGCTTACTCTCATTTTCACATTAGCAAATTCAATGCAGGAAACTTAAGACCCTAAATAGGATCACCCAGTTTGAGTCAGAGCTCTTGTCGATTGTGAGTAGCCACACATTTTTAAAATATCTATTTCCTTCAATGTTTGAGTATTTACCAAGCACCAGTGATGAGCCAGCTTGTATGAAGGCTTTGGAGGGGAAATGGAAAACAATTGAGCACTCAATAATCCTTCTCTGGATTATTTCATTTTTTGTTGCACAAAGTAGATCATAACCATTAACTCAAGTCTGAAAGCTAAGCTAAGTTGTCAGAGGACCTGTAATAAAGACTGGTATTCTGTGACCAGAGCCAGAAAAGAACACTTTGCAGGAGATTTCTCAATAGCATCTGAAGACCAAATAGGAGGTCATTTTTAACACAGAACTGGGCTGAAAAACCACATAGGAGGCATTCTAGAAGGGCCAGTATATGTAGAGGCCATGCTGAGAAGTATCCCTACATAGTCATCAGCCTCTAAAGGACAGTGAGGGGAGAAAAAGCCTGGGTAAGAAAAGACAACCTACGGGGACAGGCTTATTTTGAGTTTCCCTAGCTACCAACTCTGAAAGAAAGATTGGGTTCAAGCCTTCTAATTTAAAAGTGATTTCAGAGAGATCAATGAGGGATGAGAAAACAGATACAGGGGTGAGAGGACTTTGATAAAGGAACAGTAATGATCAGCTTTCACCAAGAACAGTTGGAGCCCATTCTGGCCACAGACTCTGAGAAACCACAAAAGAGACAGTTCAGACACCTGGGCCTGGGACAGCCAAGAGGCTCATGGAGTCACCTGCCAAACGCACTTTGGTTTTTCTAGTCCAGGACAGCCTTGTCCCAAGAGACCACACCAGCCTCTTCCTTCTCTATGTCTGCATCCAAGTCCCCATTATAGATAGGCAGGGGTTGTGTTCATATAATGGGTTAAAGGAGATTAGGCCCAGCTTTGGACACTGGGAACCAGAAGTCCAGCAAACAATCATCCAAGGAAGTGGAGAGATAGCTACAGATGAGATGGTACATGGGTCCAGACTTTAGCATCCAGCCAAATCAGACTCCACTTACAAGATGCATATTGTGAGAAAAAAAATCATTAAGAAGTTAAACAGAACATTCAGCCCCTATCTCCCTATGCAATGTGTGGTTTTATGTGTCTGCACTAGCCATAGACTCAGAAAGTCAACCATTGGTCTAGGGCAGAGAGAATGATCCCTTAGGCTAGTGTTGAGGATGAGGAAGGGCAATTCACGTGAGCAAAAGTTCATGGGTAAAAAACTTAGTCTGGCAGTTGGTTAGAGTTGGTATGGTCATGTAGAATATGGTAAACTGGTAAAAATATGGGAGAAAAAGGATCTAGTGGCAGTAGAGGTCTGCCATGTAGATTACCCTTTGCAAAGAAAATGAAAGAAGAAAAAAAAACTATTGGTGTTCAGCTGCAGACATAGTCAGCTGATACTGCCAACCTTAGCACCTGTAGGATTTGCATCAGCCTCCATGCCAAAGGCTCCCTTTCGGCTCTCCCAATGCCTCATTAGACCTGTGTGGCACTAGACTATTCCTTTAAACACATTGCTTCTCCTCACGTCTCTATTTGCAGATGAAGAAGTTGAATGTGTCCTGCAAGCTCCCCTCACCCAACCTTGCTCCTTCTTCTCTATGTCCGTCATTGCTGCCTTTACCGCCATCTCAGCAATTTCTTCCCGGTGAATCTGACCCCAGATGTCATACACTGGCATTTACCTGGACTCATTTGGGACAATAGGGAGCAGTGAATCTATTATGCATGAACCAACAAAAGTTACTGAGCAGTTTTTTTCTTAACTAAATTCATTTATTATATTTATTTATGAGGAGACTTGTGTGCCGTGGCTTATGTGTGTGGAGGTGAGAGGATAACATTGGGAATGTGTTCTCTCTTTCCACCATGTGGGTCATCACACTGGATGGTAAGTTCTTTTACCCCCTAAGCCATCTCACCAGCCCAGCCTGGAACGTATTTTTTTAAGTTTTGCAATGTAGTCTGCTTGTTTAACAAAGAATGGGAATGCTCAGACAGTCTGCAGCCTGAGAAGGAAGGCTATGGCTCAAAAACACAGAGTTCTTTTCTAGGGAACTTAACAATATTCTTTATTTGAAACAGGGTCTCAGGTAGCCAAGACTGGCCATGAACATGCTATGTCCCTTAGGCTTCCCTTAAGCCTCTGATCTTCTTAGTATTTGCCCCTAAGTTCTAGGACTACAGTTATCATGGCCATACTAGCTTATATGGTTCTACAGATCAAGCACAGGACTCCATATATGCCAGTAAAGCAATCTACCAGGAGAGACCCATTGCTAGTCCGAAGAATTTCTTACAGGAGATAAAACCCTCCAGATGTAGAAACAAACCACACCTCAAAGATGACACAGAAAGTTTCCTCTGCCATCCATAATATTGTTTCCAGGCAGTGTGCGTGTGTTCATGCATCTGTCTGACTGTCTGCGTGTGTGTGTGTGCATGCACATGCCTACATCCTTGTTTGAATTAAATAACTTCAGATATCTGTATAAAGTTACTCTCATATGCCCTCAAGAAATCTCAATATTCAGAAGATTCTAAAACAGACCCCAATTTTATATTCAAGATATGATTATATCTGATTTTTCTTTCAACCAGTCCCCAGAGGTTGGGTATGAGCTCAGCCTTGGCAGGAGCCTGCATTACAGGCCTCACTCTCCTCCCTAAAGGCCCAAGTACCTTGTCGCACCAAGCCTGGCTGGCCTAATTCGGAAAGCTGTTGCTAAGATTTGCCTGTTTGATCTGAGGGTGACATCAAAGGACTGATGCCCCATCTGTTGATTCTCACTTTTATGTTTGCTCTTTATTGCAGTCATCCACAAATACAAGCTTATGGAATTAATAAACTCCAAAAAGGAGCATCATTAACTATATCTCTGCCAGGTGTTCTAGTAGAACAAAGAGAAGTGCAGATCCAGAGCCAAGCTTTGTGGAATGGAGAAAACTGAGCTGCTTTTGGAGAGAGGCCTCATCCCACTGATGCTGATCCGTGCCTCTCTGGAAGGGTCTAGATATCACTGGAGAGGTAGGATATGCATTCGGCTGTTCCATACATGGGAGTCTAGGGCAACCATCCATTTCTGACTCCAGATTCTCTGATGAACATTTTTACATTGGCACAAAAGCATATAGAATATAAGTGGTTCCTGACAATCATCCTAAATAGTCAAAATGGACCAAGTAAAGCAGTGGAAGGCTGTCTTTGAAAACTTATTGTAAACATAACAAAAGTCTTAGTGTTGGGACTTATCCCCACCCCTCTCCCTGGGTGAGTAAGGTGAAGTCCAGACACAGGTAAGCTATCTGTCCTAGGTTTTGTCCCTCACCTGTGTATCCATCAACTAGAAGAAGGAAGAGAGAAGGGATATGGAGTCAGAGGTCACGGGCAAATGACCAGCCTTGTGGACGTCTGATGTACAGTGAGTCCCGATGAACATGTTGGCAGCATATCAAGAATGATTCTCAGGCTCAGAGTTGTAGGGAGTCGATATTTATAGGTTTATAACACTCTAAATCCTTCCCGGCTTTATATACACTGATTTATATACACTGAGCCCTAACAAGACAAGAGAGGTGCTGGATTCAAAATTCCCCCTGTTGTTTCATTGTTGCTATTGTTGCTGCTGCTGCTGCTGCTACAACCGCTATTGCTGTTATTCGAGACAGGGGCTCTCTCTGTAAAACCAGGCTGTCCTGGAACTCACAGAGACCAGCTTGCCTCTGCCATCTTGCCTGAACCTTGTTGTTTCTATAGTAAGTATGTGTGTGGTTCAGTCAATGTGACTCCTGCCAGCCCAGCATAGACTTCAGGCAGAGTTTATGGGCCAGGACTCCAGAGCTGGAAGATGTCAGCACTGGGAATCCCCGAGTCTTTAGCTCGGTGATAGAAGTTCAACTGGAAATGAAGAGCAGGTGGTTAGTTTCCTCTTCTCTCAACACTAGCCCTGCATTCACCCAACATTCACCTCTCCCAGTTGATTCACAGGAAGATGTTTGCTGAACAACTCCATGTCACTAAAGTCGTTCACAAGAGGTCACCATAAGGAGAAGCAGAGCAGAGACTCACTGGGAGGAGCTGAGATACTGGATTGAAGATGGCAGACTCAACAATGTGTGACAAAATGCCGCCTTTGTCATCAAGCAAGTTTTTTTTCCTCCAAAGGATTCAGTTCTGGGATTTGCAGTGTTCTTCCTGGTTGCAGAACCCTCCTGAGACCTGCTGTTTGTGCTCTTGTTGGCTGAAGGGTCTGAGAGGGTCCACTGTAGGACATTCACAGCACAAGGGCACAAGCTGTTCTGCCCTGGACACTCTAGGTGTCCTCCTTCGTTCACATCAATTGGTTCCTCTAACTAAATCACTTCCAAACACCACACCGGGACTGACCTATACAGGAGTCTCAATGCACTAGTGCAGTACTTAGGAGGTGAAGAGCAGAATTTTACAGGACTAAGAACATGCACTCTAGCAAAGGTGGCAGAAGAGAACTGAAAACAGCAACAAAAGCAGTAGCTTTCAACCTCAGCTCAGCAAGCGTTGATCACTCACCTAAAAGCCTTTAGCGCTAAATGGGAAGGGGAAGGAAAGGGAAAAGGAGGGGGGGAGGGGGGGAAAAGGGAGGGGGAGGAGGAAGTGCAGGGGGAGGGGAGGGAGGGATAAGAGGAGAGAAGGAAAGAGAAGGGGAGAGGGAAAGGAGAGAGGGAGAGAGGGAACGGGAGAGAGGGAGGGGAGGGGGAGGGAGAAAAGAGAGAGGGAGAGGGGGGAGGAAGAGAGGAGAGAGAGGTGGAAGGGGGAGGGAGTGGGCGGGAGACAAGGAGAATGGAAGAGAGGAGGGCAAAGGAGAGAGAAGGAGAGGGGACATAGCCATTTGAAATAGACTCCTATGACTTTACCACCTAAGGGTTAACGCCTAACAAAAATGGTGTGACCGTTCTCTCTAATAACTGGTACAAAGCCCGGCATAGATGTTGCTCAAATTGAAGCTAAAAAGGTTAAAGTGACCCAGAACTGACAGCAGTTTCTTAACAACAGTCAGCCCTTTAAGAGGAAGTCGACTTCAGAAGTAAACCACAGACACAAAGAAATGTGTAGCCAGCAGAGGCAAGGTAATTCCTGCCATTTAGATTTATTACTATTGTCATTCCTGACTGTTGTACACAGCATTTTGTTTCTTCGAGTTTGTTCAGTCCTGACTCCAAACAGCATCTGTCAGCCACATGTATCTTTGGATCCTCAGCAACAAAGGACTAGCATGGAACTACAGCATGTGACTTCTTGCACATGACTGGCTGCAATGCTTGCCTCCATTCCTAGGGCCACATTTTTCTGCTTTTCTCACTCTGGTTACTGCCCATGACTGGCACTAAATGATTCTTGCCAATTGGCAACAGGGAACCTGCATAAGCCTGGCTCTTTGGATCTAAGCTCGGGACCACCCTGAATCACTGAAGGAGAAACAAGGGAGGGGAGGGATTGATCTCACCCCAGCTTTTCTGTGGTTAGTCAAACCCTCAGCTACATTTAAGCAACTGAGAAAGCATCCCACATGTGTCATCATGACTTATAATAACGCTTTAACGTTTGACAAAGACAGTGAATCCAATGCATGATTTATGGGAAGTGGGTCCTTGTGCTCTGCTCTACTGACGTTTGTCCTCCAGCTTGGGTTGTGTAATTACTATTTCAAGTTTTCAGAGACATGGAAGCATACCCTCAGCTCCCGCCTGTTAAGACCCTGTGCTAAGCCAACAGTGTCACAGAATCTTATCCCATTTCTGATTTCAGCCAAAGGATGTTCCCAACTGAAGACTGGGGAGGCGCATATCAGCACTGTAACCCTTGTTTAATTTTAAAACTTACTTTTATTAGGCTCACAACAAAAAGATGAGCCTTCTCTTTTCATACTGATTTCAGTTACCAGGATCTACAGCTTATTTTCTGCCAAATCTGTGAGCTATGTGTTGCCTTTATGAAATCAGAGATAAGCTCAAGAATTCAAGCTTCCCAGGTAAGCTGGAGCTCAGGCAATGGGGAGTGCCTACAGCAGTTCATCACAGCATTTGGGGAAACACCAGTTTACAAACACCAAGGTCTTTTATTCTCACACAGTATCTAGGAAGGCAACTGTGGTACATAAAAGAAGCCCCTGGCTCAACCACACTGGTTGGGGTTATGAAGGATGCCCTTGGAATCCTAAACAAGGCCACACCAAAGCTTGACCTTCAGTTCCACATATGAAGCAAGTAGACCCAGGTGACCCAGGAGAGTTAGCACTTTAAAAAGTTCCTTTTCCTCTGTGGTTTTGAATGCTCTGGTTTCCTTAGCCAGAATCCAAGAGAAGCTCAGGGTCCATAGATCTGAAACATTTCAAAGGAAGAACCTGATTGGTACTAGGCCATGCATGTCCCTACAGAGTACCTTACCAATAAGCATTTGGGCTGGACAGCCCACCATTACCAATGGGATCCCTAGGCTGTCATCTTTCCTACTAAGCCCCTTGTGGTTTTGACCACACAGAGTAAATTTTCTTGAAACTTCCTTAACATTTCTGAATTTCTGCTTTAATATTAATGCATTTATTTGCTTATTTACTTGAGAAATATTCTGTATTATGCAGGAGTCTGTTTGTAGCTATCATATTCTAAGCACTATGTTTGGTCCAGAAGATGATGGAATGGCATTTCTGGAGCTTACCATCTGGAAGCAAATTATAGACAAATAAATGATCATAAAATTAAATAGTCACATTGTAAGAGGTTCTGTGTGCACCATGTTCAATAGTGGGCTTGCCAATGCTTCAATGCTGACTGACACAGAGTATCCGGGACAATTATTCAGTAGGTAAACCTCAGGAAAAGTCTACAGTCTAAATGTTTCTAGCTGCATTCAATCAATAGGAAAACAGAAGTTCAGACTTCAAATGGCTGAGCTCAAATATGGAAGTTGGTCTAACTACAAAGTCCCCTTTCCAAACAGCAAGGGGAGAAAAGAGAACGGGAAAAGAAAGATGAGATGTCAAACTCGAAATGTCACAGTCACAGGTAACTCCAGCCTTTCTTGGCCATCCCCCGATTCTCATGTTCTCTCTAAAGCACCTATAGCCACTCACTCTGAACACAGAACTGGATTTCCAAGAGCATCTATCCGGTGATAGATGGCAATGAGGGACGGCTTTGTGGTACCCAATATGCCCTCCTGGATACTCAATAAAAGCAAACAATATATCGTCTCACACATACATTTTCACAAGCATGCACACACACACACACACACACATACACACACACATCCAAATATATTTCTTGGCTGCTATCTTAAAGCTTACTTCTATCCCCAATTTCTAAGAAGATTATTCCTACATTGTGCCCTTAGGAGGAGGTGTCTTATATACACCTAAGCAGTAAATTCCTGCAACACAGATAACACTCCACCCGAAGGTGACTGGGGAAGTGGATAGTCTTTCTCTCAATGTTCACCTTCCCACAAAATTTGTAACCTGATACCTGATCAGCCCTTAATTCCATCATAGATGCTGCTTTCCGGGCATCTCGTAAATAAACACACCTACTTCAGAAGGGATTTTTTAATTTTGATAACAGGAAAGATGTCTTTATTTAATAATCTCCACACCTGGGTACTATGTAACCTGGACATCTTATTCCACATAAACCAGACAGTATTTACACTGGAAAGCTGAATAGTGACTACTCAGAGCCTGGGACATTGGAACTAGAGATTAGAGGAAAGAAAAGATGTGTTAAGGTGAAGAATAAATGAAATAACCTCCCAGCAACTTATCCCCAGGAGTTGCCGTGAGCCTGTCTGGAGCTGCAGCCACAGGAAACGCCAAGGCTATTACTTGCCTTCACCTTTGGGTTGTGTTTTATTGTGCTTTATTGCTGTTCATTAAGGAGATTTTTTTCCCATCAGCCTTATCATCTCCTTCTTGGCTCTTGGTCTGCTTGAGTCAGACCTGAAACATTTACTTTCACAAAGACTATCCAATCCTTTGTCTAGACACATATGACTTCTACCAGAGCTCTGCTGAGCAGGGTCAGAGAAAAAGCTGGCAAACACGTGGACTTTATGGGACTGACCAGTGTGCACAGAGAACTAAGAACAGAGGAGACAGAAAAGGAGGCTAGAAATAAGTGGGGGGAGCTGAACACCCAGTGAAATCTGTTTGCTTGAAAAGTCTGATCGGAGAATTTAGAGGACCCTTGAAAGTGCTTACAAGTCTGCACTGGAACTCTGTCTCAAAGTCATCCAGAGCCGTCGCTCATGCCGCTGCCTCTGCCAGGGTGGCTGTAAAGTCCCCATCTTGCTCTTCTCTTCCCACAGCCAACCTTTCTTTATTCTGCAAGTTGTATTCTAAAGCCCACTTTCAGGAAAATGTTTTCTAGCTAATAGCTCAGGTAGACTGCCAGTGTATCATCTCATTACTTTGCCAGTGGATAGTCACAGTGCTGTAAGGGCAATGTTTACATGGTTATTTGGAGAATGACTACCTAGGGTCATTAGTTGTTGAGTGTTTTCTTAGTAAATTATCTTATAATGGACCTAATTGCAATTTCTCCTTGGTACTATTACAAAAGCAGTGTATATGGTTATATTAAATAATTAATGTTATCTCCCTGGCTAGATTTTAACTCCTTGATGGCACAAATGTTTAGGCCTGTACATCTTTGGATGCCCACGCCCTAACACTACACCCAACATATAGTTGTAGATCAAAATGCTACATGGTACATGAGAGTGATCCATAGGACTCCCGGTAACAAGGGGGAGAAGTCAGTGAGAAAAATACCCCAAAGATAGAATTAGCTGTTTAGGATGGATACGTGGCTCCCAACATCACAGTTTCCCCAAAGACCAATCAGAATCCTGTTACCAATACCATTTAATACCCCCAACATAGATTTGGCCAGTTCTTATTCTATTGCTGCTTTGATGGGCAAAGAAGAAAAAACCTAGTAGTCTGCTTCAAGTATACAATGTCAGAAACACATAAATACTTCTGCACTTTTCCACAATGTTAGAATGTTTTTAGTAACAGCAAATTCACAAGATAGGATGGTTTCCTTGGCAGCAATTTTCCAAATCATGCCACTTTTTTGACAACTGACCGTGACAAACCCAAGTTCTTTTATTCCAATCTTAATTATTAATATTAACTTTAAGATTGCACATTCATTACACCTCACACGGTTAATATATCTACATATGCATGTGTCTAGATCCCTACATAAAGGGTGAAGAGATTGTGTCAGACTTGAAGAAGTTTCAAAGAATCCTGAGGGGCTGAAGCTGGGGACTAATTGAGTTTTAAAGAGAATATCTTTGAGAATAAGATAACAAACCTAGGCTGAAATGAGGATGATGTGATGAAGAGGAGGAGGAGGAAGAGGAGGAGGAGGAGGAGGAGGAGGAGGAGGAGGAAGAGGAGGAGGAGGAGGACATAAAGTCAGGCTGCAGGATCATAGATAAACTGCAGAAGCTAAAAGCAGATACACTAAATCTAATAGAAAAGAAAGTGGGAAATAGCCTTGAACACATTCGCACAAGAGACAATTTCCCGAATAGAAAATCAATGGCTCAGGCTCTAAGATCAACAATTGATAAATGGGACCTCATGAAACTGCAAAGCTTCCGTAAGGCAAAGGACACTGTCAATAGGACAAAATTGCAGCCTATGTATTAGGAAAAGATCTTAACTAACTGTACATATGGCATAGGGCTAATATCCAAAATATATAAAGAACTTAGACTAAAAAAATAAATAAATAAATAAATAACCCAATTAAAAATGGAGTACAGAGCTAAGCAGAGAATTCTCAGCAGAGGAATCTCAAATGGCTGAGAAACATTTACAATGTTCAGCATCACTAGTCATCAGGGAAATGCAAATCAAAATAACCCTGAGATTCCACCTTATACCAATCAGAATGGCTAAGATCAAAAACTAAAGGGACAGCACATGCTGGCAAGGATGTGGGAAAAGGGGAACTCTCCTCCACTACTGGTGGGATTGCAAACCACTCTGGACATCAATCTGACAGTTTCTCATGAAGACCCAGCTAAATCACTCCTGGGCATGTAACAAAAGATGTTCCATCATACCAAAGGACATATGCTCAGATATGTTCATAGCAGCCATATTCATAAGCAGAAACTGGAAACAACCCAGATGTTCTTCAACTGAAGAATGGATAAAAAAAAAGAAGTGGTTAATTTACGCAATGGAATACTGTTCAAACTATTAATAATAACAACATCATGAATTTTGCAGGCAAATGGATAGAACTAGAAAAAATCATCTTGATTGAGGTAATTCAGACACAAAAGGACATGTATGGTATGTACTCACTGTTAAGGGATATTATTCATAAAGTATAGGTATACCTATGGTATACCCCACAGACCCAAAGAAGTTAAACAAGAAGGAAGACCCAAGTGAGGATGCGTGAATCCCACTTAGAAGGGAGACTAAAATAGTCATGGGAGCAGAGGGAGGGAGAGAACTGGGTAAGTGAACAGATGGGGAAGGAAATGAGGGAGTCAGGATAAGGTATGGGGAGAGACAGGAGAGAGGGCCGGGAGAATGAATGGAAATCTGGAGCTCCCAGGAGTGGGGGGAGATCTCTAAAAAATCCCAGAAACTATGGATGGGGGTCAAGAATCACTCAAGAGTCAATTTGGGTGACCTTAACTGAGATGCCTGACAATGGGGACATGGAACCTGAAGAGGCCACTTCCTATAGCTAGGCAGGACCCCCAGTGGAAGGATAAGGGCACCAACACACCCTCCAAATTGTTAACCCAAAGTTTGTCCTATCTACAAGAAATGCAGGGACAAAGATGGAGCAGAGACTGAAGGAATCGCCAACCAATAGCCAGCCCAACTTGAGACCCATCCCACGGGCAAGCACTAATCCCTGACACTATTAATGACACTCTGTTATGCTTGTAGACAGGAGCTTAGCATTAACTGTCCTCTGAAAGGTTCTACCCAGAAGCTGATTGAAACAGATGCAGATGCCCACAGCCAAACATTGGATGAAGGAAGTTGGAGAGTCTTATGGAGGAGTTGGGGAAAAGACTAAAGGCCCTGAAGGGGATGAGAACTCTACAGGAAGACCAACAGAGTCAACTAACATGGACCATTGGGGCTCTCAGAGACTGACACACCAACCAAGGAGTACACATAAGCTGGATCTAGGCCCTGGCACGCATGTAGCAGATGGTCAACTTAGTCTCCATATGAGTTGACCAACAACTGGAGTGAAAGCTCCCTAAAGCTGTGGCCTGACTGTGGAATCCGTTCCCCAACAGGGCTACCTTGTCTTCTGTCAGTGAGAGAGGATGCATCTAACCCTGCAAAGCCTGGATGTGCCAGAGTGGGGGATACCTAGGAAGCCCCACCCTCTCAGAGGAGAAGGGGAAGAACAATGGGAGGAGGGACTCTGTGAGGGGAGACTGTGATGGAGGAAACATTTGGAATGTAAACAAACAAAGAACACCCCCACTCAACAAAAAGGAGAAGAAGGAAAGAAGAAGAAGAAGAAGAAGAAGAAGAAGAAGAAGAAGAAGAAGAAGAAGAAGAAGAAGAAGAAGAAGAAGAAGTAGTAGTAGTAGTAGTAGTAGTAGTAGTAGTAGTAGTAGTAGTAGTAGTAGTAGTGGTAAAGGCTGTAGAGGCAAAGGGCAGAACCAGGTTCAGAGGAACAGATGGGCAGGCAAATGGAAGTTCTAAAAGGACCACTTTAGCAGTGTGGACCAAGCTAAGCCGAAGTTCCTAGCATAGCTTGGAGTTCTCTGACTATTGGTACCTTTACACAAGTGGTCAGGTGACAGGTCAGTGGGGCCATCCCCATCACATAGGGTCCTCTTCATGGGGATCACATGAACGAGTATCATCCTTTCCTCCATCTGAGTATCCAAGAAGTACTCAGGTCTGATTTTCCTGGCATGGTTCTAGTGGTCCATGTGCCCCTATAGCACCAGGTTACACTGGCCAATCTATAGGGTGATACCCATTCTACTCTTCAGATTAAGTTATGGATCAGTCTGTATTGCATAGGTGGTGCCAAACAGATGGCTTTTATATGCCTACCCAGGTGCAGAGCCATCCTATAGTCTCAAAATGGAGTCAAATGCTGCTTGTAAATAAAGTATCTAAAGGCAAGGTACAGTAAAAAATCATTGCTTTGTACAATATGAAGTGGCTTAAGGCAGGACATAGCTTGATCTCGGCTCCCTGGTCCTACACATTTCTAGTTTGAAAGCAAAATTAGCCTTTGGTTATTTCAAAAATTTTTGAACTTTTGAATTTTTGAATTTTAACATGAACTCACTAGAAAACAGAACCATCATTGAGTAGTGAATCAGAGTATGGTTTATGAGTCATCCTCTCTGGGATGAGCAATATTACAGCTGCCATTTCCCTAGGATGTCCCATCTTTGAGCAAACTAGACTGTACAGGTTGCTGGGTAGATTTGAGTTCCAAGAGATGGTATAGGCTCAATGAAGATGGATGACTCACACATTGCTTAACAAGCTCAGTGCCCAGCTGTGGCACAAAATACTGATGAGATGGAGATGTGCAGTGTGTCAAGAGGTCTATTACAGTTAGAGTCTGAAACGTCCCCACAGCCTCAGATTTTGAGTGCCTGGGCCATAGCTGGTTGTGATAGTTTTGAAGGCTGTAGAACTCTGGGAGGTAGGGCCGGACTAAGGGAAGTTGGTCACTTGGAGTACAGCTTTGAAGAATACGTAGGCCTGGCTCCTGCTCCATGGTCCTTTTGCTTCTTGGTCCTTCAGGACGTGAGTAGCCTTTGGTACATGCTTCCCCTGTCTGAGTTCAGCCATCCTTTCTTTTCTGTGATGGACTAATCCACTAAACCACAAGCCAAGACCTGTCCACTATAGGGTTGTTTATGTCAGATGTTTTTCATCACAGTTATACAAAAATGACTAGTACAATGTCCTTGAAAGGTCTCCTGTTACTCAAAACTGTCTGTCACTCATTTACTTTGCAGAAGAGGCTCATCAACGGCTCCAGTCTCAGCAATCTGGGAGTAACCCAGCCTCTACCTGTGACGTACTCCACCTTGATAAGTGTTCTATGCTGCTCCTCATAGATCCCTCCTCCAGCTATCCTCCTCCCTTCTTCATCCTCTCCTCTTCCACACAGTGCCCTCTACAGGCCCTTTCAAGGCCATACGAATAGTCATTTCATGGAAACATTTCCATCAACAGATGGCCAGGGTCAGCTCTCTGGGGATCTTTTATAAGCTCAGTGGAAGTATTTAATGACATCCTTCATCATGAAATACTTTTTCAAAGCCTGTTAGTTTAATCACCATTCTTAGCCCAGACATCAATGTTGAATCAGTGAATGGCTCAAAAGTGTTGAGCATGGACAGCCTCAACTACTGTGGTGCTGGTGCTGTAGTGACTTAACATCTTCTTTGACTTCCTTTCATTACAGCTTAATTTCTTTTCCACAGCTTTACTTATTAGGCTGATAAGAACAGATACTACACTTGATCTTAGCCAAAAGCGATCACAGCTTTACTTAGTTGGATAACGGAGTCTGTGATGCTTACCGTAGTATCTAGCCTTCTCTGTATGAAAAAGCAAGTTACACCAGTTTAGGACAGGGTCTACAACCATTTGGGGGTATAGCACAAAGTTCATAATGTACAGAAAGGATTGTATGGAAAGTCAATCCAAATGAATAAATATGAGCCAGTTCCCCTGAGTAAATTCCTAGAATCCCTATGGGCACATGGCCAAGGACTTGCTAGCAAATGTCCTCATGCACTAAAAGACAAATAAAGCATGTCATCTTTATAGCAGTCTGGTAGGAGGACCCATCCATTATGAGTTATTCAACACAACTCATCTTTTTATCTATACTATGCTATGTAAAACTACCAAATCCTGGTCTGACAGGGACTGTCCTCCAGTACAGTCCCATCCACTGTTCATAGAACAGGCAAAGCTCCTGGAACTAGGCCTCCTCCCTATCAAGGCTACTGTGAATGCTATCAGTTCCCTGACCCTTTATGGAAGGGGGGGGGGGGACAGAGTATAGATAACCTTCAATAAGATGATCTGCGTGTGTTCTGTAGTGGTTACCACACCACCTGAATAGGCCTTGGCCTCCAGCCTTGTTCTAGGTACACAGGAAGCCATGTTGTATACTCATCTCAGGCTTCTTTGTGATCCCTAGAGAGAAGTAGTGTGTGAAAAGCCCTAAGTTGCCTGTTGCATGAGAATCTCAGGAGAGCTAAGTCTGCCTTCCCCTCCCTCAGGTCATCCTTGAGGAGTTGTCTCTGCCATGCCTCTCTTGAGCATGCAACCTCAGAGAGCACATCTCAGCCTTTCCTTTTGCCTTGTGCTAGCTGCTACCTGGCTAGCTTCACTGAATCCTTCATGAGCATAGCGATGATTAATCTTGGTTGACAGCTAAACTACATTGAGAGATACCTAGAAAATAGGTAACATTTACTTGTAGGTGTGTCTGTGAGGATATCTGAAAAGTTGGGTGTGAGTCGTACAATGAGTAGGAAAAATGCAGATAGCACCATCAGATAGCCAGAGGACCCTGGTGGAGTAAGAGGAGAAGAAGAAAGGGAAGGCTCCAGGGCAGCGATTCTCAACCTGTGGGTCACAACCCCTCTGATGGTCGAACAATCCAGCCACAGGAGCCACCACTGGAAAACACAGATATTTACATTACATTTTGTAACAGTAGCAAAATTTCAGTTTTAAAGTAGCAACAGAAATAATTTTATAGTTAGAGATTACCAAAACATGAGGAACTATATTAAAAGGTTGCGGCATTAGGAAGGTTGAGAACTGCTGCTCTAGTGTAGAACACAAAAGTGAGCACACTATTAACCACAGCAGTCACCAGTGGGTAACAGATTTAGATTTTTGAGCCTTTGAATGCAGATTTTCACTATCCAGTAGTTTTCCAATTGTTCTCAGACCTTTAGTCTTGGCCTGAGGCTACATCATTGGTCTTTCTTGTTACAGCTTCTTAGATGAAACAGCTAACTACCAGTTTTCCTGGCTCACCAGCTCGCAGACAGCCTTTGCAGGTCTAAGCAGCCTGACCGTGTAAGCCAACTTACTAAATTCCCCCTTTAATTACATGTATTCCTTTGGGTCTGTTCCACTAGAGAACAGACTAATATCAACACAACTGGAGGATGAAGGACAGGCATGGGGAGGGATGATGCTGGGGAAGAATGAAGAACAGTCTCCTCCACACTATAACTAGACACGAACTCAGCCATTTAGTGGAAATGAACACATCCATCCTTCCAAAAAGCCAAAAGCATGGACTCAGTCAGAGAAGATGCACCTAACCCTCAAGAAACCAGAGGCCCTAGGTAGTGAGGAGGTCTGGAGTGGTGGGGGCGCACATCCTCGTGGAGCGGGGGATATGGGATGAGGAACAATCAGAGGGTAGACTAAATGGGAGGGGGATCAAATCTGGACTGTAAAAAGAGAATAAATAAAATTTTTAAAAATGCCAAAATCAGGTTTCATCTGCATTTCTATATGAAAAAACTAAGATTTAAACAAAGCCAGTTGAGCTTCCAAGTTCACATCTAGAATATAAGTGAGGATTTCATTTTGTGCCTTTGCAATGTCTAAGGCTCTGGTTTTGACTCTGAAATTTTCTGGGGGGCAGGCGGGAAGCAAGAAGGGCTGGGAAGTCTTCTAAACTGTATGCCAAACTCAAAGAAAGATGATAGTGACCTTGAAACGTCAGAACCGTGATCCTGGCTCACACCTATAAACCTAGTACTCAGGAGATTGACGCAGGTGGAGTTTATGAGTTTAAGAGCATACCAAACTATTCGGTGAGTTTCAAGTCAACCTGGGCTACAGAACACTTTGTATCAAAAACAAACAAATAAATAAATCTTAAATCCCCCAAAGTGTCAACACCCTCATTCTTGCTGGGAACCCAAACACAATAGTCTTAGGTTAGCACCTGAGCAGTAGACACTCTGACTAGACAATTATCATAAACAAAGATCCTTTTAAAACTCTTCTTACGTGTGTTTGTGGGAGAATGAAAACATAAAAATCAAACCAAAACCATAGCTTGGCAACATTTCTAGCGTGTAAGAGGTCTAAATAAACATGAGTTTGGGTCAGAGAAAACAACAGCAGTTTCAGGGCTGAAGGGGCCACAAGACACAGACACATGTTGAGAAGTATCAGAAGGAGCCAAAACTTACAAACACTATCCTCCAGCTTTGTGATAAAAAGATAGGGAAGAGAAGTAGGTATGAACGAGACAACAAAGCAGGGAGGGATTTCTGTATGTATGCTTCCATTTCCCGGGTCTCCACAAGATCCACTTCACGGTCAGCCTCCCACATGCAGAGGGCAGGACCCTGCTGGGTAGGCTCATCCTCCAGATCACATCAGAGAGCGTCCCACCAGGGCCTGGAACTCTGGGCCACAGAGGGGCCATTGAGAAGCCGTCCAAAGGCAAGGCAATTTGTGTCCCTCGTGGATTTGGCAAGCTCTGAAGGTCACATGTCAGCTCGCCCTAAAGACTGCAGCTTCCCCTTTTCTCAACTCCCTCCCACCACAGGCTGCAAAGAACTAGTGCAATCCAGTGCGGTCTCCTACATCAAAGAATGCCTTTTGTTTAAAAAGTGGAAGTCACTCCTTCTGCCCCTCTACCATATATGGCTTAAGAAAGGGAAGGTGGTTTAGAAAGCACCCCAGTATTTGCTGTGTTCCCTCTCAAAGGCTGCCCTTTTTGCAGAGCGGTTATCTTGTGTCCACACAGGCTGTTTGCCACAGGTCTGAAGTGAGCCTGGTTCCTTCAGGACCTTGGTGACAGTACTCTGAAGAAACTTCAGACCATATATAAGTGTGTGTGTGTGTGTGTGTGTGTGAGAGAGAGAGAGAGAGAGACAGAGACAGAGACAGAGACACAGAGACAGAGACACAGAGAGAGAGAGACAGAGACAGACAGAGAGGGAGACAGAGACAGAGAGAGGCAGGTCCTTGAATCCTCCAATATCAGAACACAGTTTCTCTGGTTTTGCTAAATTCTCGATGGATGTACCCCTTTTCTGTCAGGATTTTCCTAATATGAGGACAAGCAAAGATGAATGCCCAATCACCTCTGGCCTGTGGGGAAAATATTTTTAAAAATGGGCAGGGGAGAAGCACCACTTCGGAAGGTGTACTAAAATCTTTACCATGGAAACACAGCAATCTTTGAAACTTTTTCTACCCTCTCTATCTTTAACTCAGCTACTAGAATACAAAAAATTAAAAGCCAGCTCAGGAGGGAAGGAAAGGAAAGAGGGAGAGATGGAAGGATGGAGGGAAAGAAAGGAAGAAAAGTCACTCTAATTTGACTTTGTTTTCTTCCAAAAGACCTGTAAGTCAAGCTTCTGCCCTTCCTGGCCAGTCTACCAGCCAGTGTTGGTATGAAGGGGTCACCCTGAGACTCCTTTCTCCAGTTCCTGCCTCTAGTTCCTGCTCTAATTTCTCTTCATGACAGAATAAGCTCTAAGATGAAGCAAACCTTTTCCTCCCCAAATTTCATTTGGTCATGGTTTTTATCACAGCAATAAAAACCAAACTAAAATAGAAACTAAGTCAGGAGTTTGCAAGCTGAGGTCTACAAGCAAAACTCAACCTTCCACATATTACTTTTATAAACAAATTTCCCTGGAGGACAGCAACCCCCATCTGCTTATGAACTGCCTGTGACCACTTTCACTGTAATGGCAGAGCTAAGACTTCAACATAGACATTCTAGTCACCAAGAGCCTAACACCCCCACAATCTGCCCGTTTATGGCAAAGAGACCAAGCCCTGGAGTACAGTCTCATTAACTTATATTTCAAATAGGTGATTTCTGGCTCTTTGTCAACACTTGATATACCTCATGCCATGGAAGTTTTTAAAATTAGAACTTCTTTTTGTGTAGTAGAAAGAACATTTGATCTCTCCATTTAGGGATAATAGTCTGGCACAAATTTAAAGTACGGCCATTTACACACACACACACACACACACACACACACACACACACACACTTTGTGTAACCTTTACCTTACTGGCATGTGCTCTATCCATAGACAGAGCTCTGAAGTAAAAATAGCAGAATTTCACATGGAAAATTTGCCAATATCAACTGTGAAACTCAAGACTGGGTCTAGCTGAAGGCAGCACACAGCACCCCACTGATCTAAGGTAGCAAGGTGGTACCAGGTACTTCATCAGATTCCTTTTGGAAGCACTGGGTCTGCTTCTCTCAGGCTCCTTAGGCCACACTAGATGCATACTTTCTCTAGTAGGCTCAACTTCTGAGGCAGGACCTCAACCCCTGAAATGCAGAATAAGCTCAGTTCACATGACGATCATCAGTGCCTGAGACCCAAGCACTTTCTATCCTGTTGTTCTGCATCTGGATCTTGCTGGCCTTTATTTGATGAAATGACCTCAGAACATCTGCATTCAGTTCAGTCAGGTGGAAGGGGGGAAGGGAATGGGGGCGATGCAGCAGAGGCTAAAACTTGGTGATCAGATTGCTACACTGAACACCATAGACCTAGGTGGGATTCAAGTGTCCTCTGGTGCTTGGAGAACTGGTACCGGGAAACAACTGGCATTGTACACTACAGTGGAGAGAGATTGCTTCAAGGTGAATAAGTCTAGCTAATCATTTCTAGAAAAATATATGGATTGGGAGTAGAAATAAATTATCTGAGACTCACAGAAGGCACTTTTGGTTTTCCTTAAACTTCTATTTCTCAAAAATTCATATAGTTCCTGGAATGTTCCAGGTCAAAGGGCATGACCTTTCTACCAAACTTTAGTCTGTCTAGTGTGGGCTGCCAGCCATCATGTGATGTCCTACAGTGAGTCTGTGACACAGATGCCATCACAGAGCAGACAAACCAGGAAGTACACTTCCAAAGCCCTCATTCCAGGGCAAAAGCATGCAACTACTTTATCCAGAATTCCTTCAGAGCCTTGTCCAATCTGAAATGAAAACAACAGGAAAAAGGTAGGCAGACATGTTCCCCTCAACCCTGGACCCAAGGTAGGCAGACATATTCCCCTCAACCCTGGACCCAAAACACCTACTCCAGATGAAAGAGAGGACAAACAAATTCAGACATGGAGAATGAAGAAAGTACAGGCTGTCCCACATTCCATTCATCCCAGGTTTCCTCCAAACTACTGTTGATCACTCTGAAAGTTTACACATAAAGCTGTACGCAAGCAATGCATTGGCTGTGCCAAAAAGAGGGAGTGAAGAAAAGCAAATACAGAATCCGAATATGAAGATCATCTTTGCCAAAGGGATTTGTGTAGCTGGCACAATCCTTATGACAGGGAAAGAAAGCTGTTCTCCAGTTCTTCCACATCCTGACACTCACAGGCAGGCTCCCTTCATGTTTCTTAGGAAGGAGGATATTGAGAGAAGGCCATAGTCTCTTCTTCCCAGGTGGCATATGCACCTTGCTTTGCACCACTGGCTATGATGATGAGCAGACTAACTAGGAAAAGGCCAGTGAACGATGCTGCTTGATGTCCCCATGGCACTCAGCAGCATTGAAACTAAAGAAAGCTGTTCACGGGGGAATGAATGCACCAATCAATCACTAGCTGTGCTAAAGAGAGCCAAGGCTGGCCCTTGATTAAATCCTGACATTGCTTTCAGGCCTGCTTGCTTCCTCTCTGCATCTTTGGCCCTGCTCTTAGTCCCTTTAATTCCCAGGCTGCTTATCAAGCTTTTCACCCATGCCAGCTCCCCTATCACTACTGTCTGGGTCTAGACTTCCTTCAGGATCACCTGCTACTAAAATGTGTGCTCTGTGTACTTTGTATTACCACAGGAAAATGGTCAGTGTTCAAAAGGAGCTGATGAAACACTTCTCTGAATAGTTCTTGGACAAAAGAGGAAGGCAATTTTGCAAGGTCAGGGTTTTAAAAAAATAATTATGACTTTTGAAAAAAAGTTCATATCAAAGTTTAGAGAACAATTAGCATCTTTCACATGTCTGAAATGTTAAACAATGACTATGGTTACCTCAAAAAATCATAAGGAATCATTCAATTAACTAACTATTTACTGACCTAAAAAAACCTACAGTGCACTTAAGTTTGTATATAAATGCACATATAAAGTTTAAATGAAATTTTTGCATCAGGGCTGACAATGTTCCCTCTGAGAGACAAAGACCAACTAACAAAAACACCAACGTTGACTAAGCTTGTCCCTCTTTAGAGTTGATGGTCAGGGTTACCCAAGAAACTCTCCAACCCCACAGGCTATGGCTCTTGCCCTTGGTTGTTCCCCCTCCAAAGTGGAAGTTGAGTCCCTATTGCTAAAGACACCACGCACATCAGACACAGGGCCCAGAGGCTCCTGAGCAGGAAATGACCAGAAAACCTCCTTTGAGAGCTAGCTTTCATGGCACTAGAAGTTTGCTATTCTTGCAGAGGACCTGAGTTCAGTTCTTAGCACCACATAGTGGTTCACAACCTCCTGTAACTCCAGCTCCTGGGAATCTGATACCCTCTTCTGTCCTTTGTGGGAACTGCACATGTGTGCATACACACACACACATACACACATATGTATATACATATACATATACATCATATACATACAAAGGTAGATGCATCCTAAAGCGAATTTTAAGGATGAGGTAATTGTGGAAAATATGAAAAAAGAATTATAATGAGCAAGAACTCATGTGTTGCCTTAATTGGACTATTAAAGCAATGTGATGCTGGATAACAGGCAAGCTGTACAGAACTGTAGCATGTACTGTCTTGGTTCTCGAAGAAGTCTTAAAATAAATTTAACAATGAAAATCCTTGATTTAAATGTCATACGAGTTGTAGTAAAAATGTGAATACACACTGCTACAGGATCATAGCTTTTCACTCTCCGATGGCTGGTCAGCAGCTCTGGAGAGGCCCCAGTGGTGGTGTGGCATGCTGTGGCTCACCAAACTGGTCAGAGAGCATGCATTGTAACAGAAAGAGCTAAAGTCCCTATGGGGACCGTGAAGGAGCTTGATCGTTGATTAGAGGTATGACCAGATTGTGAAAGGGTCTCAATGTTTGGGGGATGCAGGAGTCTAGGTATTTTCCCCCGGGAATCATGGGTTCCTAGAATCTATACTTTGCTTTGCAAGTGGATTGCTTTGCAAGTGATGTTAGGGTGCAAATGAGGCTGAAAGCCACTGTTTGTAAACTGTGGGTTACTGCTGAAGCAAGGAGCTTATGTAACTCTGGCTTTGTTTTGGAAAAGCTGTTGAGGCAGTTGTGTGGACATGTACTTGAAATGATGGAATAAACTGAGCCTCAGAAAGAATTTACCAAAGGTATGTTACCCAAAGGTAACACCACAGACTAATGGCAGCATATCCCTGGCACATGGAAATCTTCAGCCCAGCCCAGTTCCCTTTCCCCCAGAGATGGAAATTCTAGAGTACATTATATCATCCCCCAAAGTGATCAACTGTCCATTCTCCTCATGAGATGGACCCTGTTCATCTCTCACTGCAGATAGTGAGGAACACTTGAGCTGCCTGAGAACTTTTCATAAGAACAAATGATGACTACAAGGGATTTAGCATGACAGACCTACATAAAATCTACACGGTTCGGTGAAACAAACAAGGTTTCTTCTTGATGCTGTTAACTCAGGATCTCCTATTTTCATAGAATAAAAGGGCAACATCTGTTTGAATCTCTAAATGTAGATTGCTGGGGTTTTTTGTCCCCTCTCCAGGAAGCCAAAGCCTGAGTCACTCTATCAGAAGTGTGTGTGTCTGTGTGTGTCTCTGTGTGTGCATGTGTGTATGTATGTGTGTGTGCATACGTGTGTGTATGTATGTGTAGTGTATGTCTGTGTTTGTGTGTACATAAGTGCATGTATACATGTGTGTACATGTGTGTATATGTACATATGTATTGTATTGTGTATGTGCATACACATATGTGTGCATATGCACTGTACATGTGTATTTGCATGTGTATATGTATGTATGTGTAGTGTGTGTGTATGTGTGTACATACATGTGTGTTTGCATTTGTATGTGTAGCATGCAGTGTGTGTGTGTGTGTGTGTGTGTGTGTTCATACTGTGTACCATTAGGATACCTTATGTGATCAGGAAGTACTTTAGCTACCCCACAGAAGAGTTACCCTGTATCTCCATTCTGTCCCTACAGATGGCAAGGACTTTGGACCAGCAATTTCTATTCTTTTTACCTCAGATTGCATGAGCAATACCTGAGAGAGGTTTCACAATATTGGGAGGCAGTCCCTTTCTACTTTGTTTTAAATGTCTAACAAATGAGTCTGGAATATTCTCCTAAAAAGAAACAATTCCATGCTCATAGCCTTGACATCACTTTGCTTGCCTAAATCTAGGATTTGTCATTAACTAGGAAAATAGCAGTTGAAACCTTATTTTCGGAGCATTAGCAGGAGAAAAGGAATAGAAGGAAAGACAGAGGGAAAAGAGTGAAAGGACACACTACCTCTCTTGACCCCTCCCCTCTATCAGACGATACTTAAGAATTAAGGATTTCCCCCTAAGTAATACCGATGGCAACAAATAAAACCAAAGAAGCACTCCATGTGATCCCAGATGTGGGAGCAAATTTTATCTTTAAACTCAGACTCTCAACTCAGAGTGATGGTTTAAATTCCTACCATGAAGTTATGTGGTTAGTGCTAACGTAGGTCTGGGAAAAATGACAGACACTTGAAACAATCCTTTAATCCCCAAGAACGGGAGTCTAGACCTATAATATCATAGTCTAGTGGGTCCATAGGAACTGTATAGCTCAAAAGCACAGGGTGGCAGGGTTTCTGAATTTGCAGAAGGCACAGCCAATAACAGTGTCATGGCAAGTGTGAGACAGGGTCAACAAAGGCTCAGTCACCCTGCTACACCCTAGAGAGGGTCCTGTTTCACTGATTTTCTTCCTTAGTGTTCTCCAAGGTCTGAAGTTGACACTTATTTTTTGTAAATGGTCTGCTGTGTGTGTGTGTGTGTATGTGTGTGTGTGTGTGTACATAAGCCATGGTGATTTTTAGAACACCTTATACAAATGGGGACAATTGAATCATGTCCATCCATTTTTTAAAGCAATTTATGAGGCAGAACACTTGTCACACTGAAAATTTTTCATTCTCTCTCATCTTTGGACTCAGTTTGACACTCCCTTATATTATTGGCATGTTCATAAGCATGGCTTCTTAATGACATAATATTATATAAATGAGAAATAAAATCTCCTATAGATTCCATTTGTGACCTCACCTATGTAGAATCTAGAATAACATATGTGGCTCTTATGCAGCTTTATTTCTCACTTATACAATGAGAGTACACATTGCACATAGAATATGAAGCATGTGGTGTCTGGTATCTAAAAATCACCTGACAAACTGTGAGTATTGTGAATTTACATCAACAAGTTTAGAATTCTAATGGCTACAAAAGTCATCTAGAGCAGGGGTTCTCAGCCTGTTACTTGCGACCCATTTGGAGTCATATATCAGATATCCTGTATATCAGATATTTACAGTACAGTTCATAACAATAGCAAAATCACAGTTAGGAGGTAGCAATGAAATAACTTTAGGTTGGGGGTTCCCACAACACAAAGAAGTGTTTTAAAGGGTCACAGCATTAGAAAGGTAGAGAAGCACCGACCTCAAGCTTGATGAGGTACAGATTCCCCAACTCACATCTAAACACTATGGCTCTTCAGGAAAGAAAAGGGGTTCAGGAACCTTCCTTTAGAATTATAGTATCACATGGTCCAGACTGTCTGTAGATTACTGTGCAATCCCATCACATGGGTTCTGCTTCCTGTACAAATATTTTTTGCATTAGTTGCTTTTCTGATGCCTTGATAAAACACCAGAGCCAAAAGAGACTTCTAGAAGAGAGTTCATTTTGGATGACACTTCCCAAGGGTAAAAGTCTATCATGGTAAGGATGCAGGGCATCAAGAAACAGGTGTGGCAGCCAAAGCAGGAGGATGAGAGTTCATACCCTCAAACACAAACATGAAGCAGAAAAAATGAACCAGAAGAAGTTCAAGGCATTAGCCTCAAAGCCTACCCCAAGTGACACGCCTCTTCCACCAAGGCCACGCCTCCTAACCTTCCCCAAACTGTACCAACTGTTAACACGTTATGTTAAAAATTAAATGTCAACAGTATCTAAAGAATGACATTCAAGGATCCAAGGTTGACTTCTATTTTGCATACACATGCACACGCACACACACCATATACACACACACACACCATACACACACACACACACCACACACCATACACACATACACACACCACACACACACACACCACACACCACACACACACACACACACACACACACACACACACACACACCACACACACACACACACAGAGCGAGGGGAGTGGAATCCCCTGTCCTACTTGTCTCATGGTTTTATTCCTCTGAGCTCCAGGATTCTTTCAAAAGAAGTTGAACAAAAAACCATTAAACAATCATAGTATTTAGTTTTTAGTGGGTTTTGGCTTGGTTTAAATTTCATTACTGGGCATCTGGAATCCAACCTAAGCCTTGTACATATGTACATACCAGACTAAAACAAAAACAAAAACAAACAAACCAAAAGGATCATTAACTCCACATAGTGAGCCCAACGAGGTCTTGAACTTCCTGCCTCAATTTCTCTAGAATCAGAAATTACAAGTCTAGGCCTCTAGGCCCCACTCGCTTGGGGGTGGGGGAAGTTCAAGTAGCACTAAAGTGAGCCAGTGTTTGACTCTGGCCTCTCTTCTTTTCTATGCCAGCCACAACCCAAACAACTTAAACAAGTAATGAACTCTCCAGAAGCCAGAGCTGGAAGCTTCAGCTCTTCTTTCTCTCCTGTCCCCAGGACTTTCATTATGTAAATAGGAAAGCATTCATTTCTGGTTTACTGCAACTCTGTGAGCAACCAGATCTCTAGGCCCATGTGACAAAAAGACCCTTGGGCAAGTCCGCCAGGCACACTTGCACCAAAGAGAAGCCCTAAGCCCACCTGTCCCTGACTCCAGATCTGGTACTCATTTTCTTTTTAGAGGCAAAGCCCATTCAATGTGTATTATTTCTACTATCTGGCAAGGGCATGTTTACTCTGACACCAGGTCATGTGACAACACTTCTTGCAAGCTCCCTTTTGGTAACGGTTTTCTTTCTGTTCTGTCTTCACATCAAGAGTCCATCTAAAATGGTGCTTGAGTCCCATAAGGCACTAATTAGACTTGGTCCCAGGGTAAAAATTCCCAAGGCCCTGGGCTTAGGAAGGGGCTAGAGGACTCTTTCTGAGAATGCTAAACACTTCATTTATCTAAGGGTTCATGTGAAGTCCACAGGGATCATATGAGATCTATCTGAAAGTTCCTGAAAGTTGCCTGGACTCTTTATTATGATAAGTGATGGGGACCTTAATCCATGGCTCCTTCTGCCCTTCGCCCTTTATTTCATTTCTTCAGTTTATTAGTTTGATTCTATGTTCCCTAGACAGAATTATCTAAAAGGACACATGAGATATCTACATATCATTATGAAAAGTCAGGGTCTGGTTCTCCAGGAAATCAGAGATCTATGTGCTTCTCTACTGTGCATGGCCTCTGACTCACAATCCAAAATGTCTAACAGACTCTAAGCAGGCAGCCGGGGGAAAGGATGGTGAAGAGCTGGAGTCAGAGGTCACTTCCCACTGTCTCTTAAGAATTACATTATACCTTCCACGTGCCGTTTCTGCTAATAGCTAATGGCCAAAACTTGGCACTAGGGAGTCCAGAAAATGAGCTTGTCATGCAAAGGACTGTGGCTCCAGTGAAAAGCTGTGGTCTCGTCAGAAAGGAAGAAGAAAGTGGATATTAAAAGATGGCTAACAGGCTACTGTTATTGTATTTTCAAATCACAAAGAACACTAGAGTACAAGAAGGGGATGACCAAATGCTGATGGCAGATCAGAGAACATCATGGATGCTCTGAAACACGGATGCAGAAAATGTGAGCGACTGAAACAAAAGTCAACATCATAGGCAATGTCAGAGGAGAGCATAAGTGAAGGGGGGAAGCCAGCAGGGAACTCAGAATCATTTATCCACATACAGGGACTTAGGCCTATCGTCCCAAAACTCGGAAGCTCAAACTGAAGTAATGCCGAAAAGTCACAGCCACACTGCTCCATAGTTAATGTCAGAGTATCCATAGCTACAGCATGTATAAACACCTCCTGACACACACATATAAAAAATTATTTAGAACCTTCTAGATATTGAACCCTAAACCTATAGGAATTGAAAGGATAGCAACAGTACAAAAAGAGTCAACTGTTCAGAATAGCCCCCAGAAGCAGTTTCAGGTACATATTCGAGGAAGGATGGGTTATCCAATACTTCGATAACAAAGGGCTATTCTGCCTGGGGGTGGGGCACGGTAATACTGATTCAACAGCTTCTATCCTAGCTTGAGTATTTTAGAAACAGACCCTGAAGCAAGGCTGATGTGTTCAGGTCCACCAGGAACTTTGATTTCAGGAGAATGAAGATGGGAGGAAAAGGAATTAAGTAAAGAGGATGCAAGGCTACACGAGGCGATGGAGACTGGCTAGGATTCATGAGGAGACACACCTAGTCTCGACCAAGCAGAGTCCCCTCAACACACACACACACACACACACACACACACACATACACAAAGGCACACATGCACGCACACTCAATGCATATGCGTGCACACACACGTGTACACACGCATACACATTCTCATGCACATACACACGTGTACACACTCACGTGCACACGTGCACACGTGCACACGTGCACACACACAATGAAAGCAGTGTCTCTGAGCACTTTGGAAGAGCTTACAGAAAGAGAGTTGGGATGTTGCCTGCCTTTTATCTCCTCTTCCCACCTAATCATCAGCCACACCACAAGGGTTACCTGTCCTCCATTCCAGGTTGCATTCTCTTGCCAAACCTACAATTGCTAGAGATGCCAGCTACATTCTTTCCTATTCTGGAGATGAAGGAGGGCCCAGAGACTTTGGCTTCCAATGTGAGTCTGGCAGACAACATGAATACCAGCATGACAGCCAGCCAAGGTAGGGAAATGGTAGGTTCTACGGAAGGCAGGGGTGAGTGAACCCAGGAATCCTGGGTCTTGGAATCAATATGTAGGCGCACACTATACACACAATCAAATGCTAGAAAGATTAAATGTATCAGTGTTTTTTAAAAAGATGGCCATGAAAAGGTGGGAAAAAAATGTTCTGCATATTCTTCTGTGAAGACAATAGCTTTTCTAAGTGTGACACAGATCCAAAATCATTGAAGGTTTTTTTTGTAATTAGCAGAATTTGACTAAAACATCTTCTTGGGGAAAGACATAGGTATACATGCAAATGTAATATAACACATAGAAAACGTAGACAATATTTGCATGAGGTAAAACAAATTAAAGATCAGGTAAACAAATTAAAGCAGTGGTAAGCTCCAAGGAGCACCTGGAAGTAGGTAAAGGAAACTAGGTGGAAGACTAATGAGCCTTGAAGCCAGGGTCTGGTCTACCAGATAACCATGTCTACAGTGGCCAAACACCTAAGGAAAATCAAATGAGAGTTTTACGGGGAAGGGGAGATACATTCCAGTGGACTTGATGCTTTACAGTGTGAGAACGAATTTTCCAAAGTTCCACCAAATGAACTGAAAATTTCCTGTTATGCTCTGTTTCTGCAGCTTCAATCCATGTGAGTTTAAAAGAAAAGGAAAGAAAGAAAATCTCAGTTTTCTGTCTACTCTGGAAAACCTGAGATCTTTGGAGTTTTCTATAAAAAACTGCATTCAGATTGAGTTCTAATAAATTCATTTATTTATATGATAGACTTTTGCCTGCACACCCCAACTTCATAAAATTCTGGTATTGATTTAAGCTTCCTTTAAAAAATATGCTACTAAGAATGAATGTTCATTCCTATAACCCTAGCACTTGGGAAATGAAGGATCAGGAGTTTAAGGTCAGCCTCAGCTACATAAGACTATCTCAAAAATACCAAAAAAAGAAAGAGAGAGGATGCTATTTTCTTTATCTTTAAAAGAAATCATGGTAAAGCAGTATTAAGCTACAGTAAAAATAACATGTTACTTTTGGGGGGATTTTTGCAGCATTTTCATAGATATTGTTTAATATGATCTTCATATGAAGACAGTGGAGTTTTCTTTATGTCCATTAAATACAGATTAGATAAAGAATAGATCTAATGTCTAAATTCCAGTGACTAGACAAACTACAGCTAAATTCTGAGAGCCCAGCCGATGGTCAGACTTCATGGCCTCTACTGAACAGTGTGTAAATGATGTGGATTTGGAGAGTAGGCAATGACTTGTTTACAAAATCTATATCCTTCTGAATAGCCATAATGGAGTTTGTCAGCTTACAATAAAAACCAAGTTGTTTGTATCCAACTTTCCATTAAACTGCAGTGGCTAACTAGCCAAATGCAGTAAGAAAAGCTAGAATTTGCATCAAATGTCAAAGAACCCAATCGTTTTCCTTTAATACATGAATTTGCTCCAGGGAGTGATTTCTGGATATTAATTTCCATGGTCATTTCCCCTTCATCCCTGAGTTGGGGGAAGCAAAACAGAGATACTCCCAGGACGAGCTCTTCTCATCTTCTACTGAAGCCCAGCACCAGAAACAGACATCATCATCTGATACCTACCAAGCAAGAAGCATGTGAAAGCTTCCTTGCCAAGCCCCAGGCACCAGACATGATTGAATCTCTTGGTAGGATTCAAAATCCGTCCAGGCTGACAAGCTTGTCTTCCAATCTTGGCCATGACCATTAAAAGGGAAAGTAAGTAGGAAAGCCAGAATTGGGAAAAGAATTTAGCACTTCTAAAAGCTTTGGATTTGATTTCTACTTACGGCGGTAACACAGAAACTCAAGTAAAATCTGACTTGATCTGTTCATCTATATTTCACTTGAGCTGAGTCCAACAGTTCCAAGTTCAAAATAGCAATAACCAAGAAAGTCTGCTTGATGGTTTCTACTCATTCTAAAATGGAACCCCAAAGAAGGCAGGGGCATTTGTCAGGTTCCCTTACTACTTTACCCCCAAGTGCCTCGGATCCTGCTCAACAAAAGACTTAAGAGATCAAAAAACTGGTGGCCCAATATTTCTTTCTGATTTCACTTAGACTCTGGGTGAATGGAAGTGTAGATCTTATGTGCTGACATTCATGGATCCAGTTACTAGTCCCCAACAGGCTTCTCCATTATGAGGGAAATCCATTGAATTGTGCCAAATGCATCCATTTTTAAAACTTTTGGGGGATTCTATGTGTAGTGTACATGTGTTGCGCATGCATGTATGATTGTGGTATGTTATATGCTGCATGCATGTGAATATGCAAGTACATATTCCCATGGAGATTCATGAGGAGGCCAGAGTGTTTTCCTCTGTCATTCTGTACCTTATTTGTTCAAGTTGGAGTTTCTCGCCCTTTTGGCTAGGATGACTGGCCAACAGGCTACTAGGATCTGCAAGCTTCTTTCTTCTCTTGGTACCATGTACAACCATACTCATCTTTCTATATGGCTGCTGGGAATCTGAACTCTGGTCCTCATGTTTATACCTACTGAGCAACCTTCCCATCCTGCCTCTGATATTTTCTTAGCCATTTATCTGTTAAGATTCTGATTCATATCTCATAATTATTAGTTTACATGAACACTTTATGCATTGCCTTTTTCTTGCTAAGTCTAGTGCAAGAACAAAACATTTCACAGATTACATTCCTTAAATGATCAAACTACTTCTAGAGAAAAAGGACAAAAATTAAAAGCCTCCTAGAAAACAAAATACCTTGAAAATTAAAGGAAGAAATTGAAAAATGTGGCTCTGAATGATTGTAAATGTACCTGTAAGGTAACAGGTCTGTGGATTCAGAGAGCAAAATCAATGGGGAACGTTGGCTAAGGTGATCACTCTGCTCAACACTGGAATATAACACAAGGATGTAAGAAGTTTGAGGTGCCCTGACAGAATCTACCATACCATAATTCATTAAGGAATGCATATTCCTAAGGAAATGATGATTCCCAGCATACTGAGGAACAGACACTGACCAGCTATGCTCCTTACAACACCCTTCAGCAACCCAGCGAGCCATAAGGATATAAAATACAGTTAGAAATCCTGGAGAAAGCTCAAAAGACAACGTGTGAGTCCATCCTATGAAGGTGAGCATGAAATGTAATGAGCTAACATGTCAGGGTGACTGGGAAGTCCTCATGAAGGTTAGGGTTAGGGTTAGGGTTAAGGTTAGGGTTAGGGTTAGGGTTAGGGTTAGGGTTAGGGTTAGGGTTAGGGTTCAGATTCAGGTTAGGCTTAGATTTAGAGTTAGTGTTAGGACTGAGTTTTCGGATTACGGTTAGGGTTAGTAAGTAAAAAGAGTCTGTCAATCAAAGTTTCTGTGCAACTTCTCAGAATTTGTGTTGCACTAGGGATATGTCTCCTATACTTGCAATGCAAGAGTTGGGGAATGAGAGAGCAAAGCCCCCTGTGTAGACATCCAGAGCTGTCATCTGCAGAATGGGATTGACAACAGAAGCCGTTTCATCATGCCCAGTCTATGAGATTTTCCTGGCACTTGGTGTCTTTGGTCATTTAAAATTAGTGGAAGTCCCTTCTTTGCACAAGAGCAATGAATGTGCAAGCTTACCATGCAGAGAGGCCTGAATAATCCATTGGAGAAACAATGATTCCATTGCCTTAAAAGTTTTTATGAAACACTAAAAATTCTCTAACCATTGGTTTTAAATGTTTAGGTAGTTGAAAAATACTAATTCAGACCAATATTTGTTTAGTTTTATGTCATTTAAAACTTTGAAAATTAAAATATTTTCTTTCTTTGCAAAAACTTAAGAGCATCTCGAACTGGGCTCCTTTTTTCTTGTACAGTAGTATAAAGTGAGTTTCTCTTTTAAGCTTTGACAAATTGTCATTCCAAGTTTGAGTCCGCTTCTAGAATCCTATCCTTCATACTTTCATTGTTGTGAAATATCTCCAGAGTTCTGTTAGCATCAAGGCCTGTGTGTGTGTGTGTGTGTGTATGTGTGTGTGTGCTGGTGTCACTTCCCCTGGATACTGTCAGCATCTCCCTTGTGTCCATTTTCCTTTCTTTACATGGTGAGTTCATTTCCACAGAGTTCCCAGCTTATTTCGGGGCTCTCTCAAAGGGCAGGGTGTGACTCTCATTTGGGTCAGTCGCAGTAAATCATTTATCTCAAACTTAAAGTTCTCTTTTCTTTTTCCAGTAAGTGAAAGTCCTCCACACAGGACTGTAACTAATAGAAATAACAGTAGAAAGTAGCCAGAGGTCCAGTCTGGTATTCTAGCCTTTTACCCAAGAGTGCTAGAAACTAATTGTGGATGCCAGACAGTTTCTTGTATGTAGTGGCCATGGGGAATGGAGAAGAAGCCCTCAAGATGGAGTAGTTAAAAGCTATGTATCACCTACACTTTAACTATGCTGGCTGACACTGGCTTTGGCATCTGCAGAACTCTTAAGCCATAATGGATAACACATGGAGCTTAAGCATTATGAAAAAGCATACCATTCTCATGCTTTAGTGTATAGATCTGAGGAAAATACCTTTTAAGTGAAATTGAACCAAACATCTGTCTGGCTCCCAGTTGAGGAGTACAGAATGTACTGTACAAACTAATCAAACCGCATAACCCTGCTGTGACCATGTCATTTCCTAACAGCATGTCCCTCCCAGAGCTGTCACTTATTGGAAACTCATCTGTGACTGTTCTCTATACTGCTTAGAATAGAATGGAAGTATCACAGAATACATTTGACTCAGAGCATGAGACAGCACTAAACATATGTACACATTACACACTATGCCTTTCTCAAACACTCACATGCACTTGTACAAATTTGAAACAAGAAGAAAAGAAGAGTTGGCTCATTGGTCAAATTGCACACAATGCATTTGATTAAATGAACTCTTTCATCTACACTTTCTTAGAAACACATAACAGATTTCATCAGATGAAAGAGATTATTATTGTAATTTTACAGAGAACAGAGGTGATCTAGTGGCACAATAGGACACAAGGCAAAAGCAACAATCCTGACCTTATGCACTTACTATAATACAAAATCTGTGAACGAGACCGTAAAAGCTACACTAGCTTCTTAAGGCTGTGTTGTTCTCAGATAGTCACCTCATCAGACTCTATGGTACATGTGCATATGTTTGCACAGGCATATGTGTAGACATGTAGAGATGCTCCCATGGAGACTGTAGAGTCAGCGAGGGTGTGGAGATGGTGGTGTGTTTGTTTCAGTGAGAGAGAGTCACCAAGATGAAGAACAGTGAGGCAGCAGAAGGACTCACAGCTGGGAAAGGGGCATAGCAAATATCTGACCTCAAGAATAGATTCTAGTCTCTCCTTTCACTGCCACATCTGCAGCCATGAGTATGTTCAGATTTCAGAGGATGTTTGCTTCTAGTGTCCACCACTGTGATAAAAAAAAAATGGTCTGGTTAGACCCCAATGAGACCAAGAAATTTCCAATGCCAGTTCCTGTCAACAGATCAAAGATGAGCTGATCATCCATAAGCCTGGGACTGTCCATTCCCAGGCTCAAAACCAGAAAAAGATCTTGGCTTGATGGAAGGACAGGAATATAGGCATAAGGAAGCAATGCTCAAATGCCTGAGAAGGCGACCTGGATTACAAAGATGTGGATTCTGCCCCAATTTCTCAGGAGATACTGGGAATCTAAGAAGATTGGCCGCTATATGTATCATAGCCTATACCTGAAGGTCAAAGGGAATGTATTTAAAAAAACATGCAGATTCTCATGGAGCACATCCACAAGTTGAAGGCAGACAAGACCTGCGAGAAGCTCATGGTTAACCAGGATGAGGCTCGCAGTTCTAAGACCAAGGAAGCACAAACATGGCAGGAGGAGCACCCACCTCCCAGGTGAAGGAGAAAGAGATCATCAAGACTGTCCAAGGAGGAAGAGACAAAGAAATAAAACTTCCTCCATGTCTGTGTACAGTGGCCTGGTTGTAGCCTCATGTGGAGCAGTCATGCAGTCATTAAAACAAAACAAGCCTGTGTCTGTTGCCCTCTTTTGAGAGAGAGAGAGAGAGAGAGAGAGAGAACAGATTCAAGGTTTGAGTATATATAAATAATGAATCCTGTGTCACTAGAGTTTGAATATTAAGTTCCATTAAAGGCCTACTTCTTATTTAAAAGCATCACCCTAGAGCAGTAGAGCACGCATTTGGAGCTATTTTGATGGTGGTGATTGTGGTCATGGTAGGGAGGCTGTGGTAGTGCTGAGAATGGTTGTGTTGGTGATAGCTGTAGTTGTGGTGATATTTGTGCTGGTGGAGGTCATGGCAGAGGTCATAAGAGTGGAGAGGGTCATAACCATGCCCATGGTGGTTGTGGTCATGATTGTGGCTGGGGTGGTCATGGTCCTAGTTAGTAGTGGTGGTGGTAGTTCTCATGATGGCAGTCATGCTTGTGCTGGTTAGTGTGGTTTTGGCTGTGGTTGTAGTAATGTTGGCCTTGTAGTAATAACAGTAGCAAGTGTGGTGGTTGTAGTCGTTATGGTAGGAATAGTTGTATTGGTCATGGTGCTGGTGGTGATAGTGTTCACGAAGGTGGTGATGACAGCGGTTGTGGGAGAGACGGTGGTAGTGGTGTTTATAGTGGTAGTGAGTTGTGGTAATGGTGGTCATTGTCATAGAAGTGGTAATGATGATGGTCATGGAGCTGGTGGTAATGGTGGTAACTGTAGTCATGGTGATCATGCTGGTAATGGTGGCTATGCTTTGTCTTAGGGCTTTTGTCACTGTCTTTTCAAGGTGAGGTTAAGGTTCTAATATTCTCTTGCTGGCCACAATACCTCAACCTTGTCCCAGAATGTGGAAGAGAGGTGTAGGGAAGGTAAATAACTCCAACATGGTCCATAACCTACTGAAGCTGATCCCTGTTCTCTCTCTACCATGTTTGCTCCTTGCCTGTTGTTGGAGAGTAAAAGAAGAGTCCTTAGCTCTTACAAAATGCCGAAAATCTGCTGTTACAGGGCCCAACATTGACTTCTCTTGACAGACACAGCTTTTCCTCACTGAACTGCTAGCAGAGAATAAAACCATGGTGAACCACCCAAGCTTTGGAGGGTTGCCAGAAGCTTTTCAGACCTTCTGGCCAGGCACTTTTGGACTCTGATTTTCACTATGCTTCCCAAAAGAGGTCATGCCAGAACACTTGTCTCTGGCTTCATTATGACACTGATTTGTCCACTTCAACTCAGCTGCTCTTTCCCAGGACACAGGCCTTTCCAGTCCTGAATCAAATCTGTGGGCCACTGCACCCTAAAACACAATCAGACTCTTCCCACTGCCAGACTACACCAATGGTTTGGCTAACATTGGTGGGATATGCAGTAGCAACTGGAATGCTCCCTGTGGCCCTGAGCTCCTTTTTTGGCTCTGTATAAGCTGAGTTGCAGTCCAGAGTGACCTGCCTTTTCTCTACTTTTCTTTCTCTCTTTCATTTTTGCTGTGGTTTGTTTTGTTTTGTTTTGGTATTTTTTAGAGTTTTTTTTAAAACTTACTCACAGTAAAATTAACCAGTTTGGTGGATGTTTCTGAGTTTTAACAGATGCCCAATCATGAAACGACGGCTATTATCTGAACACAGATAATTCCTTGCTTCTAAAATGTTCCTCTTGCTCACTCTCAACTCGTCTACCAGTACTGATAGTTCTCTGTAACTAGGCCTGGACTCCAGTGTCATACAGATAAATGTGTATGTAACTAGCTTTTTCAGTCTGGACACTGTCCCCTAACACACAGCAATACATGAACAATTCATTGCTGAAAAACATTTGGATTTGCATTATAATATGATTATGAATAATATTCACAAACATTTGCATGCAAGTTTGCTACAAACATTTTTGTTTCTGTTTGGCTAGGATTGATAGATCCTGTGTTAAGTGCATGGTTAATGTAAGAAACTTCCAAAATTGCTTTTCAAAGCAACTGCAACATTTTGCATTTCTACCAACAGTATGTGGGAGTTTGCACTGCCCTGTGCCTCACTGACATCAGACATGGTCAAGGCTCCTCTCATAGTCTTTCCCTAAAACCAACTTCAGTCAGGAAGCTGCTTATCTAAAGAATTACATGCTAAAAGGCAGAGGGCACAGGTGTAGTATGCTCGGATCCACATGGAATCTGGAGGCTTGACAAGTTATTGGCAGTAACGAGCATCAGAGATGCCCATCCAGTCTTGGCCAAAAAGAGTCGTAGTCCACCATGACTCACAAATTCAGTAAATACCTACCTTGACAGCTCTCCTGACATAGACAGTTGGTAGTGCTTTTTCTACAGAATGTAATAAACTGGGCTGTTTCCTAGATAAATGCCTTCATTCTTTCCTCTGGACCTTCATATACTTCTCAGAGCATGGAAGAAGCTCCCATGTAAGAATCACAAAATGGAAGGTAGCAACTGCAGAGATTGTTAACAACCCCAGGACCACTCTGTGTCTAGAAAGAGCCAACAGATCAAGGATAAGTTGCAGAATAAATTCTAAAATGGCAGTTCCAGCCTTTGAGGAAGCCACTAGCTGCCTGGAGCTGGAGTTACAAGGGTTGTGAACCACCTGATGTCAATGCTGGAAACTAAACTACAATCTTCAGCAAGAGCAGTATGCACTTTTAACTGCCTGTCATCTCTCTAGCCTTCCACCTCTAACTATCATGAAGATGTTTTAGACTCTTACAGGAAAAAGTATAGAAATAGGGGCAAAAAACAACAAAACAACAACAACAAAAGCCCCACCATTTTAAGTCTATCCTTAGATCCTTGGTAAGAACCTTTCCAGTCCCGGGCTGTTAGCTGTTACCCCAGCTATTGTCCAAGCAGAAGAGAACTAAAACCTCTTCCAAAAAGGATATTGGAGAGTTTGTGAGCATTTTTTTCTAAGCCATACCATCTAACTTTACTTTGCACAGTTTTCTCAATATACACAGAAACAAAGCCATGTTGCTATATAAGTGAGCACTGAGCTCAGGAATGATCCTCCACCATGTGACTTTGGGAATGTTTTGCCTATCTGACCTACAGGGTGAGAGTTTGGATCTGTTTGGTTTTGTTTGTGAAAGATCTAATGTTCACTTTGCTTCAGCCTCCCCAGTACTGGGATTACAGCATCACCACCACACCCTGTTAGGGATTTGGATCTGGAATCTGTAGAATTCTTTCCTTTTTGGATCTTATGGCCATGATTCTATCCAAGTGGGGCAGATCACTAGTTGCTTTGGTATCTCCTCTTTGGATGTACCCACATCTCCTTCCAGCTATGGAGTAAGCAGACTATTCCAACAAGTTCTCCTCCTACCCATCTCTGTCCCCATTAAAATCTCCATCAACTCAGGTCTGGTCATAGGAACTTGCAGCAAACAAAATCCCTGTTTGTTAACGGCAAACTGACTTGCCTCGATTGACTCACTAGATGGTATATGTACATCAAATCTCCCCATGAACTGCAGGAAGACTACAAGGAATGGAGTTATTTACTTCATGTCTTGTGTGCCTGTCGTGCTTTTGATGAGCAAGATCCAGAGAAACTCTCCCCCGACAACACTGGGATCATGGTCTACACTGGATCTTGTGACTCTGCCAAGTTTCATCCTGTTGCTGGAGGAGCCTTGGTGGTTCATCTCACCAGCTGCATCTCTCGAGCAAAGAAATCATCCTCCATTAACTGTCAATGCAAAAGGCTTAGCTTTCCATGTGACATCTTTCCCAAACTAAATTATAAACCTAAAACATCCCTCTTTGGATCCAAAACAAAATGACAGATGCAAACATATTGAAACCCTCAAAAACTGTTTAGACACATACACCTATTGGCAAATCACAGAACAAGTCCTTAGATTATCCCAACTATGGCCCTGTGGCCCCACAACTGTCCTTTGGCAGCTGTTACTGGGTAGACTCTGCCTGGGGCCATCACATCCTGGTGATCTCACATCTGGAAGCTACACAGTCAAACATCCATCCTTAGGAGAGTGTCCTAACAGCAGCTGAAGGGCTCAGCAGCCTGGCCTGCCTTTAGGACTAAGGTTCTCTTTCTTTCTCTCTCTCTCTCTCTCTCTCTCTCTCTCTCTCTCTCTCTCTGTCCTCCAAAATTGGTCTTCAGTGTGAAGGCTCTCATTTCTATACTGGGATTTGTTAAACAAAAAGCTGAAATAGCCTCAAACAGAAGAAGGAACAGAAACTCTGAAGAAAACCTAAGAGCACAAATCTAGGAGAAATAAGCCCACCCCAGGAATATGGACAACATGGGCATCTTTAAGTCAGTCACCTCACAATGGAAAGTGATCGTGCTTTTATAGAATTCTAAGTTCAGCTGCTTCTCCTCACTGAGGTCCACTCACCTCCTTCCCTAGCCTTGGGCCTCTCTGTGTACGGATCCCTCTTTGGGGTCCTTGCATATGGTTCACTTCTCCTCTACCCCATCCCCACTCAGGAAGGATTAAGATGGTCCATGATACTGACTTGGGAATCTCTATAGGCTGAGAAACCTTGAAGTTCTATAGGAAGAAGTGGTAAAAGGTGTCATTCTGAAGGCCAAACAAGCATCAGGCCATATCTTTGGGCCAGGAAGCCCACTTTGGTTCCTAACTTCTCCCGATCCATTCAGCTCCCAATGCCTCCCTGCTGGAGAAGTAACCTAGAGCATACCAGAGCCCACCTAACCACAGGCAGGCTCCCACACAATAGACAGAGAAAGCCAGCAAGCCAACTGGCTACATAATAAGTGAACAAACACAACGTTAGCCAGACCAGGGATGTCTAACCTACCATTGCAGATCTCAAGAGATCATGGATAGAATGAAAGAAGGTTGCTAGCTTCCATTTCTCCCTCAAAAGATGAATATGAACAGTATACCTTAGTGTTGATAGCAGAGTCTGTGACTTTATTACAAAAAAAAAAAAAACTATAGGCATTTTAACAACTCATTGTAGTTGCCACAGAAATTCCAGAATGTCACCTTTATGCAGCACTATATGACACAACAAGAGTTACCAGACCTACTTGTAAAGTTGATCTGATGCATCATTTAGTAGGTAAATCTATTACTATACTACATTTCTAAATCAGTGATTGTCTTAATAATATATTTGCCTTGACCACCCTGTATGTCTTATTTTTAAATTTTAAAAAAATTAAACATCTGCAGATGTCAAAAGGTTCACAATAAAAAAAATGCGAAGAATTCTTGGTTAGAGTAATACATGAATTTCTATCTGCCAATCCTCGCCGGGCTATTTAATCCCCATGGCTAGGGCCAACTCTGTTTAAATACATTCTTCAGAGAAGACAAGAAGTTCAAGAGTTCATTGGTTCACCATGTCACTCTTGTTACAAGTTCCGTTTTTTGGTCTGGGACTATGAATTTCCTGTAACTACATTGCTGCCTGCTCTACAGTTCCTCTGTGGCTCAGACCTCACTTTGCTACTAGGCTGTTGCCATGAGAAACTTTAAATGTCTCCTGGAAGTGTTAACTAACAGCCAAGGACTCTTACCCAATACATTGGGAAGGTTGTTGTGTCAACCTTATTTATTTCCACAGAAATTCCTGGTGCTTGTTTATTTCCACAGAAATTCCTGATGCTGAGTTACTGCCAAGAGACAATTCAAGAGACATTTCTTGTTGAATCAAAAAATGACAGCAATCTCTTCCTGGATAAAATCCCAGTCTTTTGCACATGGGTAAAAGCATTCTGCTTCATATGCAGTTACCTTATTTACCTTTTCTGTCCAAAGGGAGTGGATGGTCAAGGTCTCATGCAAAATACAAAATCTAATGAACTGGTGTGTCTTCCTCTGAGATATTTGAGCATTATTAGAATACCTAGAAAAAAGATCAAAACAGGCTGTAAAATTGCTTCTTAATCATTAAATGATAATGTGGTCCTAGATAAACAAAACTGAAAAAAACATAAACTCTAATATAATGCTTTCTACATGCAAAGATTTTTCTCTAGAGGAACCATGGGTTTGGAAAGAATCTTATCTCTGTAAAGATCTCTTCCTTCTCAGTAGTATCTTGCTAAACTCTGAAGGTTCCTGGGGAACTGAACAAAGCCAAAAGGAGAGCTTAAGTACATGCTTATAACAACACTTGTTCAAATCCCAGAGGAAGCATCTCAGACTTTACTACATGTTCTCTCTTAGCCTCTTGGAAATGATGTCATTGTCAGATTAACTTCTTTGAGTTCTGGAGAAATAAATAAGAAGATCTGAATTAATTTGACTTCCCTTACCTTGAACCTTTCATATTTGGCTCCAAGAGACATGACTTCTGAGTTTCTCCCAGTGGATCCAGAGTTCTAGAGACACTTTGTCTGATTTCTTGACATGCGGTGATGAGAGATGATAGTGCTGGATGCTGAGCTTCGTGGAGTCCTGGTTTAATTCCTCCTTCAGTCCCTATGCTCCTACAAATCCAAACCAAACAGACAAAAAGATGTCTTTCCAAATGCACCTTAAGCAATAGGGTGACAAGTACTATAAAGATTAAAGTTCCAAGCAGAACAATTTCCTTGGTCTCCAGCTTCATAAAGTGTACTTACTTGAAAACCAAGATGTTTCCCACAGAAATAGTCTCTGTTCCTTTGTTCATTAGCCAGCCTGATGAAAATGCTTACAGTGTGCAGTCAAAATGGAGTGAGTCATGATGTGGTAGGTAGTTTTTATCATCACCCAGATACATCGTAAGGGACAGGAAACTTGGTGAGGAATTATCTGAGTTGTCCTGTTCTGTGGCCTTATTTGTGAGGATTTTCTTAGATGGGTAGATTGAAGTGGGAAGACTCACCCTGAAATTGGGTGGCAAATTTGGGCTGGACTCTGGTCTTGGCATAAAGGAGAAAGTCACCTGAGCATTAGCAAGCATGCATTCACCTATCCCAATGATAGGTGTGATATAACCAGTTCCTTCAAGATGCAGCTATGACTTCCCTGCTATGATGGATGTGTGCTTGTTAGTTTTTGTCAACTAGACACTGCAGTCATCTGGAAAGAGGGAAACTAATTTCAGGAATTAACTTCTACCACACTGGCCTATTGGCAAGTCTGTGGGGCCTTTTCTTGATTAACAACTGATGTGAGTGGTGCTGCCCTGGTCAAGTGGTCCAGGGTTGTATAAGAAACAAAACTGAGCAGGCCATGGAGAGCAAGCCTCCATGGTTTCTGCTTCCAGGGTCCTGCTCGAGTTCCTGCCTTGACTTCCCACAATGATGGGCCATAACCTATAAGCTAAACAAACCCTTTCATCCCCAAGTTGGTTTTGGTCAATGTGTTATAGTAGCAACAGAAAGCAAACTAGGACAGACTACTGCCTAGAACTGTGCTCTAAAATAAACCCATTCTCCTCTAAGTTGCTTTTATCAGGGTATTTTTGTCACAGCAAGAGAAATGAAACAAAGACACATGGTGATGAAGTCATACTTCTGAAGATTCTGGCCAGCTAGTCTGGCAGACTCAGCAAAAAACAAGGACCACAGCCACCTAATGTGGGCCATGGCATGCAGACACCCACACTCACACAGAAATGCATACACATACACACACAATGGCTAACGTAGGGAGATTTCTTTTCATCTATATTGTACACAGCCTATTAGTTAAATCAGAGTATATGGACCCAGATATAAGCAATTCTTTAAAACTTTCTGGTGATTAGAACAGATCTCAAAATTTGTGAACCAGGCCCAGAAGCCCATGAGAGTCTGCCTCTTATAGACAGCAACCAAGCTTATCTTTCCCCTTGTTGGTATAGTCTAGAGACCAGGATGCCCAAGATCTGGATAATCTGGTTTTCCACTGAGCCATGTACTTTGATTTATCCTAAACAATCTACAGGGGACTTGAGAGATCCTAGGTAGTGATGGAATCAATACTTGCAGTGCAAGCTTTCAGTAGCCATACTCAGCATCTTGTCCTTCCACAAAGTTACCTTCACTATTATCCATATTCCAACTTCAGATGTACATACAATGTCTTTATAAAGGATGGAAATAATCAATCTACTCCTAGGAGAGTCCTATCCCAGGACATCTAGCCAGTGCCCGGCTATTAAAGAAAGATGCTCTAAGAAGACAAATCTTGTCTCTGCTAAGCTTTCAAATTACATAAAGGTATTCAAGGTTAGTCAGACATCTTTGTCTTAATCATCAGAAAGTAACTTTCACAGTGTTTTTCAAACTTGGAAGATGAAACTCCAACTTGCATAGTGTGGGCAGTGTCTATGGCTGCTTCGCACAGCCAGATGGAGCTAGGCAGAGGAGACTCAAGCTCTAGTCTCAGTTCTTTTTGTTTTAAGGTCATAAGTACTCCCTAATAGTTTATTACCCATTCAAGATAAGCAAAGCAGCTCAGAAGCTCTTTCCTGACCATGTACAGGAAGTAATCTATTTATCCAAAGAAGCTTCCCTTACATAGAACACCGAGACAAACACCCAACTCTTTGAACTTACAGTTAAGTCATGAAAGTCATCACTAGCAAATAACTCCAATTAAAGCCGAAAATTCTCAGGTCAAAAAATCCTCATGTGGTATGTTACATTTTTGAGTCCACTTTGAGTTTGTGAGAAACAAAAACACAATGGGAAAGCTTTCTAAATAACAAGTCTTTGCTGTTTAAAGTTAGGACTTTCAAATACCAACAAAAGATGCTGAAAAGATGTCACCTTTTACTTTGGTCAAATTATTATCTGTGCTCTGACATCTTTCTATACATAAAGTATTATAGATATCTGTATAAGTATATACAAAACTTATAAATTAAAATGGGACTCAGAAATATAATTCAACAATGGAGTTTGTTTTCTGGAAAAGATACGGTCCTGTTGAGTGAATTTTATTTTACTTTATTATGGCTAATATTCTCAAAAGAATGTTTAAGCTATTTAAATACTTGTGCCTCTTCCCCTAAAGGATATTTTAAAATTTGATCTTCTATTAACTTTATATATTTTCTTTATAAATTTTGCCTTAAAACATTGTGCCTTCTTTTATTAAATTGTTTTATTAGAATCCAATTCTGGCTTTTGTAACAACATTTTATTCTAAACAGACATTTACTTTTAAAGAAATCTTTATAGCACCTGTATTTGATATATCACTGCTTATCTGTTTGTTGAATTTATTGAATACACAACTCCAAACATTAAAAAAGTCCTTATGTTTAAAAAAAAATAATCTAAACAGTAACATAAAGCTGAGGGATGTCATGAGGTGAAAAACTGATGACAGGAAAGCATGACGTATCCAGCTGCTCAAGCCACCAGCTTCTGTGTGTCTGTCGTCTCTTCTCACAGTGGGAGAGGCGTCCATCTTATGAGGTTACTTCCTGAAGCACAGATCTCTAGATTCTTTCTGTCTTCTGGTGATCCTCTCTCACAGCTTAACTTCTCCCAAACACCTACATCGTCAGCAGCAGCAGCAGCCACAAGCTTCTCTGACTTTAAGAAAATGAAAGCAAAGCTTTCCAAGCCTGCTCTGTCCCACATACTTTTCTAGTTCATGCCTTGGGTCTTCACCCCCACATACTTGTCCATCTGTTCCACTTCCCATATTCTCAGCAGCCTACTTATCTCTGCCATTCAGCAGCATTAACCCACTTAAACCATTTCTGCGAAGATAAACAGCAAATTCTCATGTAAAACCCACAAGAAACTCTCATTCTCCGTCTCAGACAACCAGCATCTTGTGATGAAACCCTGACTTCTCCATCCTTACTTCTTCTCCCCATCCTCCTCCTCTCCATCTGTTTTTCTTCCCTCTCCTTTTGTAATTTCTCTCCTCTTGACCAACTTTAATACACTGACTCTCCAGAGGTGTCTCTCCACTTCTCAATCAAGCCCTTTTGGTAGATGAATCCCCATGAATTAAATGATAGCCTTGTGCTGATAACTTAAAAACTTAGAAAACAATTTTTTCAGAACTTCAGGTCTGGATATCCAACAATGTATACAACATCACCAGCAGATATACAGACGTCTTTGGTTTCAACATGGAATGCCTCTTTCTGCCAGCCTGACTCTCTTTGATATTCTGCCTCAGTAAATATGACAACCATTTAACTGTCCTCAGGTTAGAAAAGCAAGCATCATCCTGTCTTCCATCTTTCTTCTTTCTGTTTCAGAATACCAAGGCCCAATTATTCTAGCTGAAACAATATTCTCAGTATATCATGGCCTCTTATTTTCTCTGCCAACATTGACTCTATGTCCTCTCTTTCCCAACACACCCCTGCCCTCTCAGCTTCCAGACACACGCTCCTCCAACCCATTCTCTACATTACCATTGGCTGACGTCTCTGAAGTGGAGTGCTGACCCTTCTGTATATACACACTTGGACACCTTCCTATCTTCTCCCAGCCAGTGCTGCAGAATAGAGACTTCAAACATCTACTGACTAAAGAATTTAAAAGGCAAATTTAGGAGTTTGTCTCAAGCAAGCTTTTTGTTTTGTTTCATTACGTTGATATGTCTGTATTTTATAATTACTAGATTATAAGTCTTTGACTAAGTGTGTTAGGAAGCTAGTGGCCAATATCATGTCAGGGAGACTTTGTGGAGGAAAGGATCATGACTTTTCCCACTATGCCAAAAGAAGTCAGTCATAAACCCTGTTGGAAACAACACAGATGCTGTGGTGATAAGATAATATTCCAAGACTTAGAGAAAAAAAAACCCTCATATGTCAAAATCTAGAATTCAGACCAACTCCTAACTTCAGACCTCAGACATCAGTGAAAGTTAGGAACAATGTCTTCTGATTGTACCTGTCAGCTCCTGATGACTGCAAAGAGAAAGCCTCAGGGAGCTCTCTACGGCTATCAGGAGAACACAGCACAGACATTCCCAGACAGCTACAAACACAGAGGGCTGACGACTAACTACAGATACGTAATCTTGGCCTCAGAAGCAAGTTACTCAACAAAAGTAAAGTCTAGGTTTCCAAAGTCTATGTGCATATGTATGTATACAAAAGTAGTATATCTGTGTACATGTATGATTTGTTGAGGGCTAAAGGGACTGCTTAAATGGTTTACATACACAATTTACATCACCAGCCTCACTTCTACAGTGTGAACATCACTATTCCATGCTCAACCATGCATTCTTCCACACAAAATGTACTGAGCCCAGCCATTTATCTAACACTTAGCTTACATTATATCTCATCTTCACATTTGCTCAGTAACTATTTTGTACACCTTACAGAAGATTAAACTGAGGCCCTAAAAAAGCTCAAGTTCCTATAACAGGAAAGGGGGAGGCTTGGAACAGAACCCAGGCTACTCCAACCCTGAAGACCGCCCTCTTTCCGCAAAGCCTCCTTACATCATAAATCATCATGTTTCTAGTCCTAGTTACAAAAAAGAAAGATGTGGAGGAGAAAGTTTCTGCTTTACGATAAACCACCCTGATAAAAATGATTCAGTGACTTTTTTTGAGATGTCAGAGCTGAAACTGTACAGATTCAACAGGACAAAGAACCTGCCAAGCTCCAAGTGCACAAGCAAAGCAGTGCAGGGAGCCAAGGAGGCCGACTGTGTGTTGGAAAAACCACAGATGTCATCTGGGAAGGCTCAGAGGCCTGCTTTCAGATGGAGGAGAGACAGTCTTGCTTCCGCCGGAACCACAGCCTTATAAGGCCTCACTAAATTACTTCCTTGGCTGAATCAACCCAACACATACTGCCTGTTCCCTTAGATCACTGACATCCTACTGACTGAGCATCATGGAAAGAATGCCCCTGCTGGGTGGCGTGCTTGGTCCCCATCCTGAGCTGGCTCACAAACACCCATCTTGTAATAAGGCTGCTATGAGCCTTTCAGTGGGGACATGGGGGAGGCAAGACACTGGGGTCAAGAATAGAGATACTTAGATCCCCCTGGGAAATTAGTCACACATATCCCTTCCTCTCCATTTACAGCCATTTATTTGGGAGCAAAAGAACTCTACATGAACGAAAAGTCCCTTCCACCTCAACATGTGTTCTGAAGTTCACAGGAAGCCTTCTCCCCCTTTGCTTTGGGACACACAGATGGCCTGCTCACAGCTGCGCCTCCAGTGAGATAATCAGACAGTGAATGCCCACAACAGAGAGGCTCCAGGAAACAGAATCAGCTACTTCTTTGTCTTGCTTCATCAGGCCTCCTGTCATTACACCAAAACTCTAGGAGGAGAAAAGGGACTGATACCTCCAAGAAGACCGATCCTGAGAATTTGCATTAAGCCGTGGTTAAGACTTGAGGAAAAGGCCCTGAAAGGTTGAACATACTTCAGAGAGGAAATGTTCATACTCTTGCCAAGTTACTTCCCTTACAAATATTGATTACTCTCTGAAGATTATGGAAAATATTTGCTTCAGCTGTTGTTATTTCAATGGCTTTCACTTTCAGCTACAAGAGTAAATAGAGCTGCCACAAGGAGCTCATTCTAACTTTCCCCTGAGGTAAGTCACCGATGTGTATTAAGATCCTTATGAGGGGCATGCCAATTTCCACAAGAATCCCAATGATTCTGTGATGATAGAGAAAGCAAACTCTTTATGGAAACTCACTGAAGGAGTTCTCTTGGTGAACAAAGTGAAAGACTATAGATAAGAATGAGCTATCAACAACTGTAAAAGAAAGAATCACGGGAAAAAAGCAGTGGGCCAGTGGGTAGGTCTACACACTAACGTGGACCATCCCACTGGGGATCCACTGAGTCTGGGGTATCTGTGAGGAGAAGGGGCTCAGCAAATCCTTCCATTCCACTGCCAGATCACCCATCTAATTTACATTTTCCTGGGTTAGAAGTTTGACATCCACAGCTCTCTCACTTGGCAGCCAGGAACTGCATAGATCTACTGCTTCTAAGTAGTGGCATATTCTAGCTTAGTGGGGGTGTAGACATGAGAATGTGTCCCACAATCCTCCTTTTACATGGCGTGGAAATAACCCAGGGCCCCAATACTGTACTGTACTCAAAGCATATCCCTGAGCTGTTCCCTGCTAATATGGAGAAAGAGAGTTCCCCCAAATACCAATGGCTGGACCCTACATTCCCAGAGGTCTGGCAGAATTCACTAGATAGAGTTCACTAGATGATAGAACATTAACTACTAGTCCTTGGGCCCTGCATATTCTGCCTGGCCCCACCAAGATTAGAATGAGATAGGTTTTTTTGGAAGTAAAGAGGTGATCTTAGGAGTATTAAATACCTTTTCATCCTGTCTACCATGTAACTGATAGCAGAAAATTTATTTTATCAAGTACTCATTACATAGAATAATTTCCATTCGTCTGCTTCACCAATCCACTTAGACATTTGACACATTTGTTATTTACAAGTCATCATTTTCCACGGACCCAACAGAGAACAAAGTTAAAGTGTTCCATCCTCCGTGAAGCTGAAGAGAAAGAGAGGTTTTCTTTAAAGAAAGCACATGTAGACATATATTTTGAGCACTGATAAACATCATAAAGAAAAAAATCACGTTACACTCTCTCCCTAGAACAGAAGGAAAAGCTGAGGGAGAAAGAAGTCCCAAACTTACTTAGAACAACAACAACAACAACAACAAAACCCATGTTGTTAAATATTATGCTTTTCTCATCAAGGTGGATTCTAGAACTATATAATTTACTTCCTAAAACCAGTGAGAAGCTCAGACTTCTTAATAACCTATTTTTATGGACACTTTACATAATCCTCCCAATGGAATTGTTGGAGTACTGAATAGCCACCTTAGCATTGGCTGTGCTAGGGCAGTGCTTACCAAGCTTGCTTTGGACTTCTCTGGTCCTGGCAAGGTCTTCTATTGCCTCTTCTCTTTTCCAGGCTGACACTGGCCAGATAATGCAGTTCTTAAGCAGCATATATTGAAGGTCAAGCCTTGAAGAAATTGGCCAGGTCCTATTTCTTCAAAGGTATGACCACATGCTTGGAGAAAGGCAGAACAAAAAGTAGAGTCTTGCTCCAGCTTGAACATGGAAACTAATGGGATCTTCACGTAGATAACAATCTCTTAAAGTTGGAATTGAGTGAATGAGCCACAACAGATGCCATAGCTGTAAGACATGAACTAAGAAAACAAGTACCGAGTCTTCTCAGGTTTACAAATCCATTGACCTAAATAGTTCTTGTCACATTGTATGTCCTCAACAAGAAGTCATTATGGCTACAGTCATTGATAACTCACAATGACTCCTTTTCTATCCCCAACTCTGGAGGACCCTGCTACTGTCTCATCAATATACATTTCCCTGTAGCAGCTAGCCAGTCTGAGCAGAAGGTGCAGTGAGAATACAGAACCAACCTTCAACGAAAACAATTGTTAGTCATTCAACCCATACATATTTATGCTGTTCCTGATACAGAACGTTCTTCTCTCTGGGGTAATAACTGAGCCCCATAAATAGAGTCTAAACATCGACCAGCTCACCAAAAATAAACCTGTAGAACTTAAGCTGATAGGACACACAAGCTCTGCTGAGTGGTTTCCAATCAACCTTCCTTCCTCGTCTGCTTTATTTGAAATCTTCATTTTGTCCAAAAGCTGACATCATAGTCAAAGACCCAAGCCCACAATACCTGAGTTTTACTGGGCCCTGGATGACAAGGTTGCTCCTTGTTATCAATATAAAGTTCAAGGTTGTTTTGTTTTTCAGTTTGTTACCTCAGCAGACACTTGTGTTTTACTATCTTCATCTCTTGTGTGTGATTAAAATATGTGTTTCACTGATCTTTTAAATAACTGCTCCCTAGGTGTCTATAAGGTGGTAAACTTTCTGGGTAACAGTCTTTCAAACTAAGATCTGACTTACACTGAGGGTAGAGATGCCCCTGATTAACTCAGTCTACATAGAAGTGCAACTACTCTTCATATTCTTAAATGGTTATTGTGACTCTTTGCAGAGATGACGAGCCTTACGTGGTACAGGAGTAATATTTCTCCCCACTTACGTTAGGGTTTATTTTGGCTTATTCTTTGAGGATACATCATGGCAGCCTGACAGGACTCATAGGAGCAGGATCCTGGGGAAGCTGGTCAAACTGCTTCCATGTCAGGAAGCAGACAGGATGCTTCCTGATAGTGGATGGGAATGTCTGATTCCCAATCTTCTTTTTATGCAGTCCAGGAAACAGCCATGTGGTAGTACCACCCACATAAGGGCAAGTATTTTTACCTCAACTTAGCTAAACTAGAGAATATCCCACAGGCATACCCCAAGGTTAATCTAACCTACAGAATTTCTATTGAAATGCCTAGAGATTCCTTTTCTAGATAATTCTGGTACTTTAAGTGGACAACCTGATATCAACCATGACATCTCTTTTAATCTTTTGCATATAAATTGTTATTTACGTCTGATAGAGATTTGATAAAGCTTTGATTTCTTCTTCCCCACTTTTTTATCGATGGTCTCGCAACTAAGCAATCAAGTTGAACCTCTGAGAAAGGGTACATCATGCATGACTGTGAGTACTTCATTTGATTCAAATGTAAAAATAGGCTTTGAGGGAATTTCTTTGCCAATAAAGCAGCTACCTTGAAAATGCAAGTACCTAATTGACCTCTAGAACTCAAGTGTAAAAAGGCTGGGTGTGATGGGACACATTTATAACCCCACTACTGAAAAGGACAGAGACAGAGGAACCCCTGGGGTTCACTAGAAAAGCAATCAGCTTAATTTAGTGAGACTCATACCAGTGAGAGACCTTATCTGTAAAGAAAAGGTGGTGTTCTTGAGGATGAGAATCTAAGGTTATTCTCCAGCCCCCAGCACCCCTACACACATACACACACACACACACACACACACACACACACATGCCACCACTACCACCACCTGCTACTACTATCACCACCACCACTGCCACCATTACCACCTTAACTTGAAGTCTCTGTCTCTTTGGAGAACAGTTCCAAAAGATACTTGAAGAGGCTACAGTTCCTTACCACAAAAATAAATAAATAAATAAATAAATAAATAAATAAATAAATACACTCATCCGTCTGTTTCCCCACTAGTGAGTGTCTGCTGACTTCTCAGGTGAATACTATGTTCCAGGTAAGCCCTCAAAGTTGGCCAGACACTGATCAGAAAGAAAAGAAAGAATACAGCTGCTAAGCAGTCAATCTAGTGATATCTCAGACTAGCTGGAGAAGCTGTTTTCAGAATGCACATAGTTTCTTGGACTCAACTGTATTTTCTGTCCTATACGTGCAAACATCAACCTATAAGCCAGGGACAGGAGACTAGATGCACACAAAGTACTCAGTCACTGAGACCTTAAAATCCTTCCCTTCTATTAAACCAAACCACAGTGTTCCTGGCTTTATCTTAGAAATCTCCGATCAGTCTTTGACTTCAGTTAAGGACAGAATCTCTCAAGACAAGAAGAGATGATACAGGTGGTGCAGTTCAAATCTCCACCTTGAAGGCTAGGGTGTGTCTCTGGTCAAGTTTTCCCTGTGCAAATCCTACTATGATAGACATGCATGGGCACCAACAGTTATTAGGAATAATAAGCTCTGGGAGTTTCAGTTCCAACAGGTTTTGGTACAATGGTACTGAATTATCTTGGCATTTTTTACTGCAATTTTTTAATTTCTATCAAATGAAAGGGGATGGGGCTGTCCATGTGTTGGGTATCCCTTGCTGCATTTCACAAATAAGAGTCAGAAATCAGCCTGCAGGAACCAGTTCTCATGATCCACGATGTGGATCTTGAGACTCAAACTTAGGTCATTGAGTTTGTCAGCAAGCATCTTTACCCACTGAGCCATCTCCTCAGTCTCCATCACTAGAATTTCTATCAAGCAAGCCCCTTACCTGCCATGTGTTGACACCAACTGACAGGTAGCCTACACTAACTGACAGGTAGCTTTACGTGGCTTATGCTTCCAAGAAAACACTGTGTCTTCCAGCAGGAACAATTGAAAATATTTTACAAGTGTCTCTAATAAGGAAGTTCACTGCATCTGTCCATCAATTCCACTCTGTGCTCATGTAAATGGTTGTTTTTGTGGGCTTTCCAAGCAAAGCAGGACTTTAGCTTTGCGTCATTTTTCCCCACTTCCAGGTATATTTCTTGGCTGTGCTAAGGAACGTGAAAGTGAAAGTGGGAAGGAGAGTAAAATCCAGGGAGTCATTACCCAGAAAACCAGAATACCTGGCTTCTGACCTCAGCCTTATCATTAACTAGTTGTGAGACACAAGGCTAATTGATGAATGATTCTGAACATTAGCTATTTGCAAAATAAGGGCTAATTTGTAAAATTTGGGCTCCAGTCCATGAGGAGACTCCTAGCAGCTAGAGATATGGAGACTGAAGTGCCTACCTCCTGTAGCCAGTCAGGACTTCCGGGGGAGGGTGGGGGACACCAACCCAACCACAAAACAAACCTTTGACCCAAAATTTGTTTGCCCTGCCTATAAGATGTAGAGGGATAAAGATGGAGCAGAGGTTGAGGGAATAGCTAATAAATGACTGGCCCAACTTGATACACATGCTATGGAAGAGAGCCAACCCCTGACACTATTAGTGAAACTCTGCTGTCCTTGCAGCCTAGCATAACTGTCTTCTAAGAGGTTTCATCAAGAATCTGATGGAAATAGATGCAGAGACCCACAGCCAAACATCAGGAGGAGCTCAAGGAGTCTTGTGGAAGAGTGTGGGGTACACGTGAGTGAGCTGGGGGTATCAAGGACACCACAAGAAGACCTATTGAGTCAACTAACCTTGGCCCACATGGACTTATAAAGACTAAAACACCAACCAAAGAGCATTACGGGCCAGACCTAGACCCCCTACATATTTGTAGCCCATGTGCAGCTTTGTCTTCAAGTGGGTCCCCTAACAATTAGAGCAAAGGCTATCTCTAACTATGTTGCCTGCCCTTGGATCCTTTTACCCTAGCCGAGATGTCTTGTCTGGTCTCAGTGGGGTGGAATGTGCTTAGTCCTGCTGCAACTTGATGTGCCAGGGAAGGTTGGTATATATGGGGGGCTTCCCCTTTTCTGAAGAGAAGGGGAGAGAGTAATGAGGGAAGAGGTTTGTAAGGGTAGGACTGGAAAGAGAGGAGGAAGGGGCTGCAATTGGGATGATAGATAGATAAATAAATAAATAAATAAATAAATAAATAAATGGGAAAAGGGGAACTCCAGACCATCAGCTGAATCTGAACCAGGAATAGGCATTTAGGAAGTTCCCATAAGAATCATGCTATACCTTCCATGGAAGGTGGGTGCAGCAAGATGCCCATGGTGGAGCCACTGCAGCATTACCTAGGAGGCATGGAGATGAGGAGCCCAAAATCTTCATTAAAACAAGTAGTCCTTAGCTCAGACGCCACTCCTGCCTGACTAAACACACAAAGTCCTTCTCTCCATTCTCAGTGAGGTCAAATTCCTTCTCTGGGAACCTCCGTGAGGCTCAAAGCTGCTAGCACTTGTGTGAGTCTATTCCACACCCTTTCCATATCTCTTAAGTCTGAAATTTCCAAAGTTACTTTGTAACTTCCAATCCTACAAGGCACAGCAGCAATTCAAACTTAATTCTCATAAAATATTGGCAGACTACACTCCTTAGAAAGGAAGTATTTGGAAACAAACTGATTTCCTTAATAAGGGAATCCAAGTACACCGCGTGATTTGGGTGGACAAAGTTACTTTGTCACAGAAAAGCCCTTTTCTTTGCTTTTCCCTGTGGAGTGACTGACATCACAAAGGAACCAGGTTAAAACTTCTTTTTAACCAGTGTTGAAATGTTTTCGTGAGTGAATTCATACTTAGATGACGCTTGCTAAGAACTGGATAATGTCTCTGAGACAGACAGCACCCCAGAGATATGGAGGTGAGGTCCTTACTGCACAGTGGGAACAGATAAGAAATGTTTAACTAAACAGTGACGGAGTTAAGCAAACGAGTGTTATCATTTTGTCTCTTGATACAGTACATTTCACACACCCAAGGCCAGGTGTGTGGCTAAAAGTATATGTGAGATGGGTAGTAAATCATTCAAGGCTAACAAGGGTGGGATGCTGGCTACCCTGAGCCTTCGGAAACACCTTTGAACTTTTTTTTTTTTTTTTTTGGTTTTTCGAGACAGGGTTTCTCTGTATAGCCCTGGCTGTCCTGGAACTCACCCTGTAGACCAGGCTAGCCTCGAACTCAGAAATCCTCCTGCCTCTGCCTCCCAAGTGCTGGGATTAAAGGCATGCACCACCACTGCCCGGCACCTTTGAACTTTTTTAATCAAAGGAAATGAGGAAATGACATCATTAAAGGTAATCTACAAGTCATTCCTCAAGTGAACACTTGCTGCATGTATTCATGTGTGCATGTCCACAGATAGGGATATCCATACATGTTGGGAAATACAGCTGAGAAGGTATGGCAAAATACAGGTAAAATTGCAAATAAATGCCAGGAGAAAATTAAATACAGAAACACGTGACACCATTCCTATCTTCCTATCTATACACTACAACTACTTTTGCAGTGAGTTTGCTGGTACCAGAAAGAAAACGGCCAAGAGTGGAGATCATAATAAGGTACTTGTTTGTGCTGATGACACTTGATTCTGAAAGGACAGTCAGAAGGGACATGGTCTATTTCTTCAGACACCCAAGACGCAGGGTGCGGCAGAGTCAGGGAAGTTTGGAAGTGGTGGTATATGAGGCAGCAGAGCATGCTGGGCCTCTGCAGGGGCTGACTGATGTGCTCTGCATGGTCTAGTTAGGCTGGAGACTGGAATCTTCGTAGAAACAAAGTTGGGGCTTTAACCTGTAGACAGTTTAACCTGCAGCCACTAAGTGCAGTCATGTGCAGACACCATCTAGGCCTTGGAATGTGAAGCTAGTCTATAGAACCAACCCAAAGAGTTCTGCCTTTGATTCCAGAGACAGTCTAACAGTGATCCAAGAGGAATCCAAGACAGTCTAGCAGTCTGCAGCACTGGTTGATACAGGAAGACACAAGAATCACACTGGGAGACATAGTTCATTTGAACATGTGAGCTTCAAGCAGGTCTGTGCATCAGAGCTTTCTACTGAGCTCGGGTTGTTCCTTCATGCTTTGACTGTTTGACCTTTGAAGTGGTCAAGTCAATTTCAAAGTCTGTAGTCATGAAACTGACAACTACCTACATACAGATTCAAACTAGGTTCATTGGAAAGGGCACATGAGAGAAGTGAAAGAAAAAGCTTCACACACACACACACACATACAGAGGCACACACACACAGAGGTACACACAGAGGCATACACATAAATATACATATAACTACAAAAACATATATATATATACACATACAAGTACATACATGTATACACACATCACATACACATACATGTAACATACACATACATCAGGTACTATGCTGGTCAATTCATGCATCTCATGACACATTAGCTCTATGACAACCCAGCAAATGAGACATCAATCCCACTCCACAGATCAAGATTTTTTTTTTTTTGAGAAAGATTTTTTTTTCCTGTAGTCCAGCAGAAGCTGACCTTGAACTGCTGATTCTCCTTCCTCTAACCTCCCTCCCAGGTGCTGTGATTACAAGTGTATGGAACCACACCCAGATTCAAGACTATTTTGACTTCCAGAAGGTAATGCTCCCACTGGCCGGACTGATGTGGGCCCCTGTCTTTAATTGTATCTCTAATCTTTACCATGGAAAACCCTGGAATAACACTTCCTGTACTCTGTCCACAGACCATTCTCCTTTAGTGGCAGATGGAAGATCTCAAGCATAGGAGACTGGATGACTCACTCTGTAAGTCAATAACAGACACACGACAAAAAACACTTCCTAACAGTTGATCCAATATTGCTTCCATTAGGCATTTGCCTCACATCAAAAAGATGCAGACTCATAGGAAACCATATTTTTTTTGTTCTTTCTCTCTTGTAGTCAACACAAAAGAACACTTCACTCACCTGAGGGTGGAGCCCACTATTCTGCCTGACATTACCAAATCATGGTGACCAGACAAAGTGCCTTTAACTTTGCATAGACTAGTATCATTAGTCTACCCACCACCCCTGATCAGCATCGAGATCACTATTCTTATTCTATACCATAGAATCTATAGGCTCTCTGGAGTGTTAGCTGTGTCCAACAAAGGAAGGTAACAACAGGAGATTCCAGCAAAGCATAGCTGTAACTTTTAGCAAAAATGACTCCTTGTGTGATAAAATAAAGCCAGCACACACTGAGTACTCAAGAACTATCCTCCTGTCTGAGGTGCATGGGAAACCTTGACTTTGAAAATTATCAAAGAATCACACAGAAAACAGAGTGCTCTCTCATTCTCTCTATGACAATAACCTACCCACACGGACCCAACCTGCTGTCCTTGGAAAGATGGCTAAGTCTTCATCATTAAAGACTTTCAAACCTGGAGCCAACAACACCTGAGGGTTCTCCAATTTAGTCCCTTGGAACCACTGTCTGGGATTATTTCACACACACACACACACACACACACACACACACACACACACACACACGCGCAGGCTTCCTATACCTACCTCCAAGAGGAAAAATCAGTAATACTGCAAGAAGACAGACAGAGAAAAAGAGAAAACGGTCATTTCTCACCTTTCACCTGAACTAGAAAACACCCTGTCATCTTCCCTCTTTTCTGGGCCCAGGCCTTATAATTCACCCAAGAACTTCCCATGAGCATTTGTGTATACTCAGTTAGTGAACACTGAATTAATTTAAGAAGGAAGATTCTGAGGCAGTATATAAAGACCTGGAAATTAAGGGCACAGAAGTGGGAAAGAAGCATTTTACTAATTGCAGTGGTTTGAATGAGAATGTCCCCCCACAGACTCGTGTATTTGAGCACTTGTTCCCCAGTTGGTGGTGCAGAGGGCTGGAAGGGATGGTCTTGCTGGAGGAAGTACATCACTGGGGTTAGGTTTGAGCTTTCAAAACATCATACCATTCCCAGTGCTCTGGCTTCCTACTTTTGGTACAAGAGGTGAGTGCTTAGCTTTCTGATCCTGCCTCCTTCCTGTTGCCTGCTGCTTGCTGTTATGTTTCCCCATCATCGTGTATGTTAACCTTGGAAACTATAGCCAAAATAAACTCTTGATTTCATAAGTTGCCTTGGATTGGTGTTTTATCACTGCAACAGTAAAGTAACTATTACAGACCAGAATTTGGTTACAGTTTCTTCTGGTTGAGAGTTGGAAGCTACTTCAGCATAACTAGCAAAATCAAGAGAAAAGACAAGCCTTCAACGACAATAGCTAGATGACTGACAAGTAGATGCTCTCTAGATAAAGACAGAGCTATTGTTAGGGCACTGAGATGTGATCCTTTCTCTCAAGAAGGTCATATCCTATCTTGAATGAGTGCTATAATTTTCCTAAGTCTCTCTTCCAATCTCAATTTCTTACTCTCTTGCTTCCTCTCTTATGCCAGCATTTAAATCTGAAGCAGTCGCTCTCCCTGTGTCCTCTTAACAACTGGGCCAACTTTGCAGAAGTACCCTGAGTCCTCTTCTGCAGCTTAGCCAGATTCCAGCTTTACCTGAGTGGGAATCCCCCACTGGAAGCCATTCTGAGCTCTCTCCAGCCCCTGCCCCCAATGTTTTCTACTCCCCTCTTCTTCCCACTCCGTTCCAGAGAGTATATAGTATCAAGCAATCCTGATCCCAAATTAGGGCAACTACACACCATGCAACCATGTAGACCCTCCAATGATATTCATGGCAGAGAGAAGTTGAAGAAAAAGAACAATATACAAGGGCCAGAAAGAAGGCTAAACCAAAGCATAACCTGGTAATACTGAAGCTGTCCCATGGCCAAGAGCCAAAGGCAGGCTGCAAACATCACGTGGTGTTCAGCAGCAAGAAACCAGGGTATCCATGGTAGTAAATACATTCTGGACAAGCAGCCCTAGGGCTAAATGCCAAGTTCAAGACTAAGGACTTTGAGTTCTGAATCTACTCTCTGGCAAAGAAAATAAAAGCTAAGAGATTAAAAAGAGAGAGGAAGGAGAGAGAGAATAAACTTGATTTTGTCTTTTCACAAAGAAACTCTTCAAAACCGAGCCAGCAAAATCCTCCCAACTCTCTGGATGCCAGGCAGAATGTTGAGACACCAGCCCTAGAAGGAGAATGAATGGGCTTTCCTGCTCTGCATTGAGCATTTAAAGTTACCCATTTTGCCAACAGTATTCTGTGCACCAACCTACCTGCAAAAAAAGAGACCACTTAAACCTCCACATCTACCTGGGATCACTGGCACACCAAACACTCTCACAAGCTCTTCTCAAAGCCTGGTAAGGAAAAGGGAAAGAGGAAGACTTCCTTCCTCCCTGTATTCCTGCCACTGTGTCTTAGATTCTGTCTCTCTCTCTGAATGGCTTTGAAGTTTTTAATTTTTACCATCTGGTCTATGCCTCATTAATTAAAAAAAAAAAAAAAAAAGTAGCCTCTCTGCCATGCCAACTCACCTTTTAATAACCTCATAAGTTTTTTTTTTTCTGAAAGCACTTGCCTTTCATTATTTTCCCACTCTGACACTCTGTATCTCTCTTCTGTCCATCTTGTCTAATAGACACTCATTCAAAACCATCTACAGCCTGGCCTTTCTATGTCTGTGGCCTTCCTAAGTCTGGTAAGGAAAAGCAAATGTTCTGGCAGCTTCTAGACTTTAAGAATTCCATGAGTAAAGACTGCCAGTTCTCCTTGACAGAATGTATAGAGAGCTCATAATACAAGGGCTTCCCTAAAGTCCAATCAAGAAGTTTAAAACTTCTTCAAGGTTTTAATAAAGCAGTGGGGCGTGCGGTGGACGCGGTCTGCAGGGACTGTGTTGTTGTAAGCCTTGAGCCATCCCCACACTTGCATTTACGAAGCCACCACTACTAAGGAGAAAGAGCTAATTCTGTGCTAGAACCATTTTTCTCAGGTGAGGACTTCGGATGCCTGCCTTTGATGTTCTTGTTTTGCCACAGATTAATTGCAAAGCAGACTAGAAACAAATACTTCTTGCAGTGGTTCTGGAATGTTCCAATTAGTTACAATGCTTCAAGAGGGAGATGTAACACTAAATAGGAAAGGGCCAGGGTGCTCATGGGATGACTTGCATCTCAGGGAACCCTGTCCTTCTCTCCACGTTTCTGTGTCTTGAGCTGCTGTTGCCACCTGTTTAGAGCCTCTTGGATGTGTCTGACCTGTAGCAGAATTATCCCTGTCCAATTAATTTAAATATTAATACCACAAGAAGCCTGTGATTGGACAGAGAAAAGGGAGGAGGAGTTTCAGAGACTGGGACAGACACAGGAAGAGGGAGAAGGAAGATGGAGGAAGAACAAGATGATCCAAATTCCGTGTGGCCTTAAATAGCCACAGGTAGCTATGACTATCATAAAAGGATAGAATAATTGGGATAACTTGTCTATCTAGGTGGGCAGCTTGTATCATTATCAATTGCCTCTGAAATTATTGTGTGGGCCTCCTGTGAATTGAGAATTTATTGATATATAAATCTGCCTGATTATAAGCTTCTAGAGTTTTGATTTATTGGGTAAGGGGATTTGTGACAACTAGCTGCAGGGGGTAGATGGCTGGGAAGGGACAAGTGGCTCTGAGGTAGGCAAACCGGAGCTAGAAAGACCACCACACAGGGGCTAGCCTAGAGGCAGAACCTAGACATGGAGTCACGGCAGGGAGCAGTTGGGTTTATGGCAGAATGGTGCCACCTTTTTAATATTTCCTGCAACACTGACCTAATCTTTCTCCTCCCCCATCTTATATAAGCTCAGATTTTTGTCTAGTCACCGCTCTAAGCAGCAGCTGAGTTAGGTACATTTCTTTCCATCAAAATCAGCTTTCTTCTCGAAGACCCCTTAGCGCCAGTGCCAGCTCATCTACTTCAGTCTTCCCGGCTAGACTTCCCATTTCCCCTTCCCCCCTGTAGTCCTACCCTGCCACTGGGTTTTAGGATCTGTCTCTTTAAATGGCTTTGAAGATTTCTTAAAGGTCAATTTTTATCATCTGGCTCTATGCCTCGTTAATTTCAAAAACAAACAAAAACATAAGTAGCCTCTCCACCCTGCCAACTCCCCTTTTAATAACCTCATACGGTACTTTTTTTTTCTGAAAACACTTGCCATTATTTACCCACTTGTAAAATTCTGTGTCTAATAGGCACTCATTCAAAACCATCTACAGCCTGGCCTTTCTAAGCCTATGCAGTGTTCCTTGTACCACATCCTATCTGGGGACCTATATTCTAATCAGTCTACTTCTCATGTCAATGTCCCTGTTCAAACTATCTTCCATCTCACCAAATATAGGCCTCATTCATGGCAAATCTTAGGCAGAGTCACTGCTTTGTAAGGACCATGCTACACACTGTAAAATCCTAAGAATCAAACAGGTCTATATTTTATTTTATTTTTTATTTATTTATTTATTTTTTATTTTTTTATTTTTTTTGCCCTTGTGGATTTACTGTCTGGTGTTACAACAGTCAGCTAACCTGAGAAAAGGTGAGCTCCTTTTCTCAGACTTTATAATTTTAAAATCCCAAGTAGAGAGAATAATTATTTAAAATAAACCTTAGGACTGGTTTACTCACAGTCCTAGCACTCCAGAGGCAGAGGTAGAAGGTCCCCTTCAGGTTCAAACCCAACAGCTACATAGTAAGTCAAGGCTAGCCAAGATTATAGAGTGAGAGCTTCTCTCTCTCTCTCTCTCTCTCTCTCACATACACACACACACCATTCCTTTTTTTTAAAAAGTATGTAAATTGAACGAATACTTTTCTAATTGTTTTAGAAATAGATTTCCAAATGTAAATACCATAAAAGAGAGAATTTGAAATCCCCAAGTCTCATCACACCCCTCTAGGTGTCTTTATAAAACATTCATCCAGCTCAGACTCCCACGCCTCACAGTCCAGAACCCTTGGTGTTGCCTTCGTTATGCTCTTTCATTTTTGTGTGTGATTGTTTCTGCCCTCCAAACAGTCAGACTCGTAATAGAAACATACAACTTTGCTTTGGGTTTCCTCTGTGGACCTTGCAACAGTAAGCAGCAGCTAAGCTTCCCACGTGAGCCAGAACAGATAAAAAGGTGCCCAGATGCAAATGTTCACACTCACAAATGTCTATATAATTTAAGCCCCCCATAATCCAAGCAGGCTTAAGCTTCAATATCCATTTGCAACTGGAGGAAATCATGACCCTTGACAGTGGTCTTCCCAGCATTTCGTGCCCATGATCTTTTAAAAGAAGGGTGAACAACGTGAAACAGAAGAGGAGTGCTAAGTAACATGTGAACTCCATTAGATGGAGTCATTCATTTCTACCTCTAAGTAATGTGTCATCATTTGAACCTCAGAGGAACCTGTCACCAGACATCATGGGAGCTTTTAGAGCCAAATCCCCAGAAGCTTTCTGCATGACTCTGTTTCTGACAACTATTTTTAGTGTAATAACACCGCCTCTGCTTCTATGACATTTCCCAGAACAATCGTAAATCTGAGATCAGACAGAAGGGAATTTTATTTGGATTTAAACTTGGGCAATGAGAGATCAGCCATATTTTGGATGTGGAAGTCCCATGGTCAAAGCTCAGGTAATTTCCAAGGAGTCCAGTGAACAGCTGACCTAGAAGAGTAAATTGGGGCAAAAAAAACCCCAAAAAACAAAAAACAAAAAACGATAGGGCAGGAGAAACAGCTGAGTGAAACACTTGCCTTGCAAATGCAACAACCTGAGTTCAGTCCCCAGAATCCACCTAAGAAAAAGCCAAGCATCATGTCATTTGGTTGTAATCCCAGCACTGGGGAGGCAGAAACAGACAGATCCCCAAGATTCTCTGTTAGACAACCTAGCCTACTTGGCAAGCTCCATCTAGGGAGATGCCTTGTCACAAAATGAGGTGATGGCAGACACTTAATAGTGTTTGCACATTTTTAATGAATTAGCAAATGTACAATAGTTATCTGTAGAAAGCTTGGATACCATTTTGACTTCCTCTAATTACTGAGTCTTTCTGCAACAACAAAAAGATTGTGTGTGTGTGTGTATGTGGGGGGGGTGTTTGTGTGGGGTGTGTGTGTGTGTGTGTGTATGTGTGTGGGGGGGTGTTTGTGTGTGTGTGTTGTGCACTCACCAGAAGTTGACATCAACTGTGTTCTTCTATCTCTCTCCATTTTATTCATTAAGGCAGAGTCTCCTAGTGAACCTGAGGCTTGCCAAGCTGGCTGGACTGACTGGCCAGGAATCCCTAGGGATCTTCTTGTCTTTGCCTCCCCAGTGCTGGAGCAGCAGGGACTTCTAGGTTATGGCTTTTTAAAATGTGGTTCTTAGGGGATCAAATTCATGTCCTCACGCCTGTACAGCAAGTGCTTTGACAACTCACACCTGAATTTTTTTTAAAGAAGTCTCAACTCTCTACTGGAGAATTATGACTACACTCTGTGCTTTTGCCTCATGGTGATGGCTACTCTGACACTGCACTTTTAATAATGCTGTAAAAAACACAAGTTAAAGTTAACAAAGATCATCTGAGGAATAAGAAATGTTCTAGAATCCTAAGCCCAGGCTGTGTTCTAGACAGAATGTGGCTCAGAATGTCCCTTCCTATAATGACTGTGAGCTGAATTTATGGCCAGAAAATAAGAAATAAGAAAATAAGACATACAGAGGTTTACCCAAGTGGTACAATTGGCACTGGCCTTATTTGGACATCTTTAAGCCTGAACTTGGTTAGCAATCCAGCTGCTGTGGTTGGCCAAGTCTTGGTTGCTTGTTTACTAGGATATACTCTTCAATTAGATTTTAATCTATTTACAGCCCAGATTAAGTTGCTGTTCTCTACACAGGGGTACCCTTCACCACTCGGGTACAGATCCGGGTTTTCACAAGCAGTAAGCCAGATTCTTTTCAATGTCTCCACTGGAAACCAGTGTTTTCAAGGACTTGTACTGGCATTCATTCTTCAGTGAAAATCTCATATAACCTAAAGAAGAGGGAGATGGTCTTAAGAGTGAGAAACTGTGCTGGGTGGGCATGATCTTGTCTTCTCACTGCTCACAACAACATTTAAAGACAGGACGTATCACCATAACTGTTAACCATGAGGAAGTCAACATGAAGAAAACAGAAAGTAAGTCCTCATTATATCACAAGGTAATAATGAAAGGCTGGGCCTCCTGGCTGCTCTAGGTCAGCTTCATGAAGATCAATGGCAGGCTGAGGTGTAATTGAAGAGGTGCTAATCTCCAGAGATTGTTACCCAGGATCCTGGTGATGGAGACCGCATGGCGAGAGTGAAACCCTACCTCTCTCATTGCCATAGAAAGACAAACCCAGCACATTTTCAAATTCTGAGATCATAGACTTGACTGTAAATTGAGCAAGATTTGGTGGTTGTCAGAGAGAGTCCAGAAGTCTCAGACTCACTAGGACTAGGGGAAGCGAATGAAGACACAAAAGCCAGCTAGACTGTTGGTGGTAATGGTTCAAACAAGCCTTCTGCCTCAACTCAGCCTGCTGAGGAGCTGAGACCATAAGCACATGCTACCAGGCCCATAGAAATATTTTTTTTGTTTCATTCAAATTCACGAACATATTTATATATACTATTTGTAGTTCATTCCACATAGGCTCTGGAACTATCTGGAAACAGAGCCACCCATTTTATACATAAAATCTTGGTCATCCATGGAAGGTAAAGGCAAAGTGGATGAACAACCATTATCTTTCAATTCTGCAGGATGAATACAGGGATATCACTAGTTGTGCACAGATGTGGTAGCTATGGGGCTGGACATCCTTGAAGCAGACTGGAGTGTTTGGTTCTACCCTCTTAATGACCCTAAGAAATTCATTCAGCATGTGGGCAGAATGGCCAGGGAACTGAATGGAAGAGGGCACACATTGATCATCCTGCACACTGACAACCTGGGTTTCCTTCTTTACCAGAAGGAATCCAAGGTTCCATTAAATCAATTTGACTTTTTCATGTCAAAATGTCCTGACATTTGATTTCGGCTGGGAAAGCTGATGTAAAAGATCTACTTTCTAGTAAGTCAGCCAGGGAATCATACGCATCGTATATACATTCATATGTGATCCCACTCCCTGAAGCAGATCTTTGATGGGAAAAACTTAAATTAAAACATAAAAGGAGAAAGGGGTGGCAGTGGATTCTGCTACCAGAAAACAAAGACTGGAGAGGTCCAAGGTCTTTAACGCATCCGCAGGAAGACAGCAGACCACAGAAGCTACAGCAATAGCCTTCACCAGGGCTAACTTTACCCTGGCTACCACACACCTCAAATAGTAACAGTAACATCTGCTTTCAGAATCTTTCTGTCTTTACTACGAAGCTAATATTTTAATTTTAGATATTTCCCACATAACAAAAATAAATAAAAATCAGAAAGAAAAGAACCCGAGGTAGTTAAGGAAATAGCTGACTCAAGGATACTAACTAACATCACCAAGCTATCAGAACTCAGCCTCTGCTTACTCTTCTGTAAAGTGGAGCTAGTGGTAACACCTACACCATTAAGATATAAAAAGTTGATGCACATAAAAGGAAGTAGAAACCAGAGTCCCATCAGGAGACAGAAATGATGCAACAGTATGAGCAAAGGTTTACTGCAAACAATTCTTAAATATTCACAGGTAGTTCCTGCTACATGGGAATAAAAGACAACTATGAAGTGTCCTCTAGGTCTGAAGAGAACTTGGGGAACAAGGTTGACCTCCTCTATGGTGGAGATTCACCTGGAGAAGATGAGGCTGTGGCTGCAGATGATGGGGAAATTGCCCAGGGTTGATCACCAGGCAGTAGCACATCACTGAGCAAGAAAGGCTTTTCTCTACTGCTGCCAGGATGCCACACCAGAGAGCCACTGCTTGGCCTGCCTGGATTGATGGGCACCCATGGGCATCCATGTGCTACTGGTCACAGCATATCTCAGAAGCGAGATCTGTTGTGCATAATTAAATGAATAAATATTCCACAAGAAAAGGGTTGAATGGGGGGACTTGAAGCGAGTTGTTATAAGTTGGCAAGTGGCTCAGAAAGAGGCCTCACTGCTATCTCCATCCCTGCCACTATTGCTGCTACAGACTCCTGACATCAAAGTGGAACATGGAGGTGTAGCTGAAACCTGGTGCCCACCCCACCTAGCCTGAATTTTCCCCTATCTTCTAAACCTGTAGATGAGCACAGAGAGTTTGGAAAGTAGTACCAGGTGCCCACAGAAGTCTGAGATCTGACCCCCCTTACTAAGCTAACATGTACTCAAAGATAGCATCCACAATGTTGCATCATGAATCAATGGGTCCTTTCAAAACAGAGGCTGTGTATACAAGGTTGTTTTCAGTTACAGATTCTGAAAGGTATTACCCCAAAAAATCATCTAAAATAAAATCCATTCTCTAACTCCCACCTTCCCAGAGTGCTCCTTGTATCTGCTGCAAATAACACAGGCATAAATAAATAAAGACAACTTCCAAGCATTATCCCTCAACACAGTAACAGACACTCACCTTTCACCTAGAGGAATTTGACTCAGATAGATGCTTCAGACTGGGTAAGAGCCACGGCTTGACAGCATCCAGGACAAGCTGCAAATGTTTCTTTTTAAAAATCGGATGCTGTCTGACATCTCCAGCACTGTCCTGCTTGTATACTGAAAGTAGACTGGGATAACCCCTTGAGATACTTTTCCATCCCTAGATCCCATCAGGAAGATGGTGTATGCCATAACTTGAGATAAAGCTGACAGAGGAATACAGGTTGAAGACTCTGAGGGTCTAATATTTCCAGTCTCAGGATGTGTCAAAGAATAATCCTGGCAAGAGCTTCAGGAATCCTTAGTGGGAATCTCTCTCGGACCATGTGGGAGCAAGAACCCATCATTATTGGATAAGGAGTCCAAGGACCAGAATAACCAAGAGATGATGACATTCTGAAATAAAGCAGTGGGGTTTGTGTCTAGTAATTCATTTGAGGAAGAAATCAAGGGACCTCCAATTGGCTGGCTGATTGGCAGGGAAAGGGGAGCATACTTGAGCTAGTATGTATAGCTGAGCTCTGGGGCGGCTGGACTGCAGTCCTTTCTCCATCAGCAGTCTTTGTGTTCCTTCCAATTTCTTCCGAATGAACACTTCCTAACTCTTTTGCCTCAAAATTGTCCCTCCTCAACCGAGGACACACTTTACTTGTTTAGGGAAATGCTACCAGGTAGTTGACAAGACTTGTGATCAGATGGCCTAGAAGAGTTGGTCTTCAAGAACTGGTGGGGTGTTCTAGAATCTCAAAGGTCTACAGCAAGATGGAGTGAATTTTCAGAGTCTGTACCTTATACTTAAACATGAGCATACCTAATCTAGCCATCTGATCCTTCAACTAAGGTTTCCAGGGCTCAATGTGGTTGTGGAAATAAACTGAGAAGCAGCTAAGAAGTAGGTCTGACATTCCCCACACCCTCCACCAGGCCTAGGCTGCAGATACCTTAGCAAAGTCTGCAGAGATTCATGTCTAGGAGGCTTGGAGTGTGTGTGTGTGTGTGTGTGTGTGTGTGTGTGTGTGTGTGTTCTGCAACCAAGAAGCCATAAAAAATATCTCCAATGGATAGAAGATAGGGCAGGGTTAGGGAAAGAGCCAAGCTTTGTACTAAGATTATAGTCCTACAAAAACAAAGAGTGTCTTCCCCAAATGTGTCCAGATTCCATTTCATCTGGTCTGTCCCAATTCCTTGTATACTAACAATAGGAACAACATTATCAGATTAGAAAATGAATCTACAAATTCTAAAGGAAAAATTTGTGGTGTTATTACTCGGCAGTGTCCATACTTATAGGGGTCAGCAGTGTCAACTTGGCAGGACCTAAAATCACCTAGGACAATCCTCTAGGCACACCTGTGAGGAATCATCTAGATTGGGGTAACCGAACTGTGAAGACCTACCCTAACTGAGTAGCACCATCCTCTGGGCTGGGGCCTTGAATGGAATAAGAATGGGAAAGTGGGTTAGACACTAACATCCATCTCCCCCTGTTTCTTTACAGAAGAAGTAATAGAGGCTGCGCCAGGTTCCTGCACTCATGACTTCCACACCCCAATGGACTGTGCCCCAGATCTGTGAGCCAAAATAAACCTCCCTTCCTTACGTTGTTCTTGAGGAGTTTCATCACACAACCTGTCACTGATTAAATACTAAAGTGGTTTTTACCTATTGCAACATTTTTTTTCATTTACTTTCTCTTCAGTAAAGTCCCACTCCATAGCTCTGCTGGCTGGAAGTATGTACACTAAGTTGTCCTGGAATTCACAGAGATCAGCCTGCCTCTGCTTCCAGTACTCTGGAATTGAGGGCATGAGACACTATGCCTGGTGACAAGAACTGTCTTAAGGAAGGATTTATCTTGGGTTATAGTTTTATAGAACATAGTCCATCATAATGCAGAAGGCATCTGCATGGCTTTTCTTCATTTGCTTTTCAACTAGCATACAAAGGAACAGGTCTCACCATGGTGTTTCTATATTTACTCATTTCTTTTTTGTCTCCTCCTCCTCCACTCCCCTGAGCCCCAAGCCCCAACTCTGATAAATAAAACCATGACTTCTGTAAGAAAATGGCTGACACTGACGTTATGTTAAACTGGGTGGCTTTTAAGAATGAGATTTTACTTTGAAACAAAGAGAAAACAACGGTTTTGTTTCTTTGCTGTGGGAGTGGTTTGTTTTCATTGTTAATTTCCTTAAGTCGAGGTCATTTCTTTATTTTTTATTTTTAAGACTATAAAATAATTACAGTATTTCTTCTTTCTCTTTCTTCCCTCTAAACTGTCCCACCCTTCCTTGGCTTCCCTTCAAATTCATGGCCCCCTTTTCACTAATTATTATTGTATGCATATATACATATGCACGCACACACACACATCTAAATATGACTCGTTCGGTGGGTATAATGCTGCCTGTATGTATGTTCTCAGGGCTGACCATTCGGCAAAGGACAACCAATTCACAGTCCAGCATAGGAAACAGGCTGGAAACCTTTCCACCCTCTCTCGACCTCAGCAAAGCTACCTTTCAACTCCTTTGAAACTTCCTGGCATTTGTGCAATGGAAGAAGTATACCCAGCCTACACTGTGTTCAAATCCTCCCCCTGCCCACTCTCCTTTTGCCTCTGCCTAGCTCCAAGCTTTGGGGTTCATAACCAGCATTGACACCAGCTGGACCTGGCAGCTCACATAAATCCATGTAGCTGGCTCCAAAGACTCGGGTTCGGGAAAAATGAAAGAGGTCAAGGAGATTGCTCATGACAAGACTAGCTCCCTCTAGCCAAGCCGAACTCAATCCCGAGTGGAACTGAAGGGATGGGCTCCTGGATAAAGCAGACGCCAGATACGGGTGTTTCCTCTTCTGATCTGCGCTTGAAGACACTTTAGAGAATTCTGTTTGGGCTTAGGCTGTGGAAAAAAGTAGAAACCATCACAGATTCTAAAGTGGAATAGAAATGTATGTCTAAGCTGAATGGTAAGCAGCTCATTGAGGTCCTGATGATGGGTTCAGCTCAACCTGCATACTCAACTGGAAAACTTTTAAAATGTCTTTCCTAGAACTAATTGTCCTAGAAAGTCCAATGCTACCAGGTGAGTATACCAGGGAGATGACAGCTGTGAGCTAGAGATGGTCTAGAGCAGTGGTTTTCAACCTCCTAATGCTTCCAACCTTTACTGTAGTTCCTCACACTGTGGTGACCCCCAGCCATAAAACATTTCATTAGTACTTCATGACTGTAGTTTGGCTGCAGTTCTAAGTTGTAACATAAATATCTGATATGCGGGATATCTGATAGCTATAGGTCTAGATTCATGGTTCTGGAATATTAGTCTGCATGGGAATCTTGGACAAGAAGAGTCCTGTGTTAGAGGAGATGGTGGTCCCTCCCTCCCTCTCAGAAGGGAGATCTTTGTTAGAACTGAGAATCTGCTTCTCTCTCAAGCTCCTGGCTGATATGGCCACTGCTGTCACAGTGAAGCCAGGAAGCATCCCAGTGCTGCTGGGGCAGAAGTTGGAGACCTGATCTGGCCCATATGGTGGTCCATGGATCTCCATTCAGTGATGTGAGGATGCACCAGCTAGTGCACAGGCCTAGGGAAGTGACTGTGAGCATCCTCAGCATAAGGACAGAACACAGTGGTGAGCATGCTTTGCTTCTCTTTAGTCTTACACAGCTAGATGACAGCTGTTTTTGCTTCATATTCCAAAGTTCCATTGATTGGAATTTTGGTACAAATTGGTGCTCTCTAGACAACCTTTGTGAGCTCAGTCTACCCTGACTTGGGAACATTTGACATCCCGTTCTTAAAGCACTTTTTCTGGGTTTCTCCGACCTTGCCTAGGCTTTCCTTCCATTTACAAACTTCCATCCTACATTGTTCAGCCAACTTGCTGTTCCTGCCAGCATCTGAACAGGAGACTGTAGGCTGTCATCATGGAAAGAAGCATAAGGTCAGTGTTAAGTTACTACATGAACCGTGGTGAATTCCAGCAAAATTACACGCTATGAGAATCCGACTCCTGTCGTCATATGGTTCTTGCTGAGATAGGCTGTATGTGGAATTTCTGTTTAAGAAACACAGTGTTCCTTTTAGAACACTTAGCCATTCCTTCCTCAAAGAAGCCTCAACTAAATCGATTCCAAGCTATTTAGATAGGACCCCAACATCACTACCTCAATCCAGGACGGGACTTGCAAGCCCAAGCCAGTCAGCACACACTTGAAGCAAACAACATATTTTCAAGAAAAAATTAGTCACAATGATGTAAAAGGGATAGAATGAAATCCAGCCAGGGGGTTAGGTCACAGAGTCATGCCAGATAAACTGTGGTTCTGGGGTGAAAGAGCTCCAGAGCCCTTCTGGCAAGCTGCAGCACCAGGGTGAGAGGTAAGCTGGACAACTTCCCCAGACTGACCCAACAGACTCTTTTTTTAATTTATTAGCCCCAAGCCAAGAAAGCACTGAGAATAGATGTAACTGATTTTCTGTCATTGTCGAAATTCTTACTTTAGTGAGAAAACCAAGGGTCCAATAAAGCACAGAGCCTTCTCCTATGACCCTGTCCTGAGCAGCTCAGTCTGTGAGGACAGCCACGTTTGCAGGCTCTAAATGGGACTTCATTAATACATTCATGCCAGGCTCTGTCCAGGAAGACATGTTAATGTGTCTTCATCCTAAGACAACGCAGCACAAAGACCAGAAGAAATTTTGCCAGGGCTTGTCAAGATCAAGTCTTATAAATAAATAGATAAGGGGTGGATCTAGTGGCCACAATCCCAGCCACATGACTATGAGTGACAAAAGCAGAGGGATGCTAAGTTCAACCATAGCCTGGCCTACAGAGTAAGTTTAAGACCAGCATGTGCATCTTCAAAGTCAAAAGTGCAAGAGGGCTGAAGGCACAGCACAGTGGAAAGGCCCTGCGTCCAACCTCCTAGAACAAACATAAGAATAAACAGGGGCCACCCACGTAGCCTGATGGGTGAGCAAGGTCCTGGGTTTGAGTCCCAGGACCACGAGATAAACAATGAACAAATTATTGGCCTTTAGTGCACCTGGCAGTCATCAGCCCCCACGGTCAACAGGCAAGAGTGAAGAAAAGCATGACAATTACGCTGCTCTTAATTTTTCAGAATTAAGAGTGAGAAAGACCCTTTGCCACAAACTTTGGTTTGTGTTTTGGTTTGGTTTGTTTAAATCCTGCATGCAAAAAGCCAAGGCTCTGACTCTGTTTAGATGACCGGTTCCCTGGGAAGTTGTTTGAATAACAAAGCATTCCCCTCACTCTCTTATCCCCAAAACACTAGGACAGAGTGTAGCAGGAAGGCAAGAAGAAGTCAGAGGAAGTATGCAGGGAGCGTCAGGTCCTGAGTGGCAGTTGGTATTCTGTGGGGCTTATTATGTATCTGCTACTATTCTGAGAATTTTCTATATATTTATCAATTCTCACAATTGCACTATAAAACGATTACTGACACCAGCCTCAATTTAAAGGGGAAACACACAGAAAAGCTACGGAGCCTCCTTAGGGTCACACAACCAGTCAGTGGTATGGTCAGGAAATGATGGTCAGGGCCTTGGGAGCCTAGCTCTTCCTGTGGCTCCAGTGAGTCATGTGATAGTGTGATCCACATGTGACATCACAGGAGCTTTGGGCTGGAAAATCCTGAATCCTGGCCCTCCCTATGGTATGAGATTGGCTAAAGTACTTAATCCCTCGTGTTGCAATGCCTTATTTAGCAAAAGGTTCTAGCAGTGTCTTTCTAGATTATTAGAGACATTAAATGAAAAAAAAATAGCATTACCTGGAATTTCACGCAAGGTAACAGCAACTTTGTTTCATGCCCGGGAGGTTCAAGGCAGTTCAACTAGGAAGTTTAAAGGCCCTCCACATACTGCACAGAGCTGTGAAGAAGATTCACAGTAGTTCTGATGCATCCGTGCTCAGAGGTGAATGCCACACCTTTTCTTAGTTTTCAGAGCTTCTGGTTAACACAGAACAGCTTGCTTTGAAAAATGCTGCAGCCACAAATCAGACCAGGGCAATGGACAGCCTGTCTCATCCCAGCTGTAAGCAAATTGGAGAAGCTGCAAACTAGAGGGTGACCAAAGCCTCTTACTAAGAATAGAAGCCTCACCAGAGACTGAAAGACCATTAAACACCATAGAGGCAGAGGCAGTTCACACACAAGCATGCATGCATTTATAGTGTGCAAAAGGGAGGAGCTACTTAGTATTTTCATGTAACTCAAGAACTAAAAGCAACTACACAGAAATCCTAAGCCTATGACCAAGCACCCCTCCCCCTACTTGAATGACTAAAGGAATGAAGAAGGAAGAGCCCATCCTTGGCTCCACTGAGAAGCTTGGTTTCCTTCATCAGCTTTCTCAGTACCTCGTAAGACTACACTAGAAAATTCTGAACCTTTCCAAACAGCCTTGGAGCACTTAGTTCTACACGTTTAAAACTAATACAGAATATGTGCTTTTTACTGGAGAACTGGCACACTGTTTTTAACAGGATTCTATAGTCTATTCATAGACCTAAGAACTCATATTTTAAGAACTATGTTCTTAGCTGGACAATAGTGGCTTGTACCTGAAATCACAATCCTTGAGAGGCTGAGGCAGGAGGATAGTTTCAAGTTCAAGGTCAACCTGGGCTACATAATGAGTTCTAGCCCAGCCTGGACTATAAATTCAAATTCTGCCTTTACAAGGTAGAGTGAGGGGGTGAACCTTGTTCTCTATAGTACAGTTGTCAAAATCAGTAGATAGATAGATAGATAGATAGATAGATCTAAAAGGTTTTCAATATAAACTTTACCTGAGGCAAACAAACTTGAAGCTGGCTGCTGAATGAATTGCTTAAAGAAAGCAGCACACACACTAATAGGAAAGACCGCATTCTGCCCAGGCCTGGCTTGTGCATGTCTAGCACCAGTACTGGTAGCTCACTCTGTGCTTCCAGTCCTTCTAAGCACATCATTTAGGGCCTAGCGATAGAAACGTAAAACATCAGAAGTACGGTGCTGTTCTGTGTGCTCTGGGGAATGAGCGACAATGGCCATACTTTTGGTTTTGAAGGGTTTTACTGTTAAACCAAAGTCAAAAACTAAATAGCACATAACAGATAGATAGACAGGTAGATAGTAAAAGCACCTAATCTGGTGCCCAAACTAACCAGCAGAGACTGACTGTGGAAGCCCCTTTAAAGCAGACAGCTGAAAAACAAAGTGGAGAGTTTAGGGTAGAGCAGGGTGTCCCCTCAGGTGAGGCTTCCAAGTGGAAGGACAGACAGAAACGACAGAAGTGGCATCATCAAGCAGGGCAATCACAACAATCAGCAGACACAGACTGGGAAAGTTGAGGCAGTCACTGTGGTCCGGCTTCTCTTTACATCGTGAGGTGGGTAATAGTAAGCACTATTGGACGCAGTTTGCCCGAGGGCTCTTCTCAATGATGTGATGTTTTTATTTTGGAGCTGATTTGCTCTCCCCCACCACACACACGCACACACCCTCCCCCGCACCCACCCCAGTCACAGAGTCAAGGAGGCAGCCCATTCTCAGATAGGGGCCTTGGAGGTCACTGACACCAACGTGCTTGAATCTGAAATGGGAGGTATAGGCAATCAGGCTTTCAAAGCCAGCTTTTCAGTGAGCTCAACACATGACGATTTACAAGTGTAGTCTACATTTCAGGTGCAGTGAAAAGGTAAGACTTAGAATCAGACAGGCGTAGATGCAATTAAGACTTACAGTCCAGCTTCCAACGTCTCAGATTTCAGCTTCCTCAGCCCAAAGTACAGGACGTGATGATGCCAATCATGCAGGGTTGTCCTGACGATGAACGAAATAATGGGCTCAACATGCATGTGATGTTGCCAAGGATACAGGGGACGTATGTGTTGAGGAGAAATTAGGAAAGAATGCTCTTATCTTCTGGGAAACTCCTGAGGAAAGATTGAAACTAAAAGGTTATTGAGCAAAACATAGTCCAGGGCTGAGCCACCTTCCTCCAGAGGGAGCTGAGGACAACTGAGCCCCCTCTGTGTACAAGATGGAGCCTGCTGCTTCATCTGTAAGAACCCACCATTCTTCAAACCTCTCCCAGCTTCCCTGAAACTAGAAAAGACAAGATGGTTCATGAATTCAAAGCCATGCCATGGATAGCCAACTATCGGAACATTGATGTGCAACAGACCAAAGTCACCTCAGTATGATCACCATGGTGCCAGACACAGAGTAGGGGTATTTGGAGCTTTGGAGGGCTGGGGCTGTAGCTCAGCAGTAATTGCCTAGCATGTGTAAGGACCTAGGATCAATTCACAGAGATTTTCAAAAGAATTTAGGGTTTGAAATGGAGTGGTTAAGTTTCTAACTGTTGACATGAGTTGTTGTTGTTGTTGTTGTTGTTGTTGCTGCTGCTGCTGCTGCTGCTGTTTTAAATAGCTAGCATAAGACAGGAAGTTATTAACAGATTGTTCTACACAGGAACAAAGTCAAAGGACATATAATGGTAAGATCCAGGGAGCATAACACAGTAGAGAACAGTAGAAATCCGCTCTTACTTTTGCTCTTTCGATTTGATGCCACCTGGAGGCCTTGTTCCATCAGCAAGGCCACATCGCAGTGCATTATAACCACCTAGATCAGACGGGGACCAAGATCTCAAAAGAATGTCCCCTTGGAGATATTGTAGATTCAACCATGGTTATCGTTAAGCTTCCAAGGCAGTGTTAATGAGCCATTTGTGTCATGACAAGCATTACATTGTGGTATGTGTGGGATGCAGTGGTCAGCGAAGCAATGCACTGTCTTCCTTCTGCCTTTCTTCCCGACACTGCTTTTGCCTTAGGTCTACAATGTTAGTTACTTTTCTGTTGCTGTGATAAAACCATAACCAAGGCAACTTATAGAAAGAGGAGTTTATTTTGGCTTGTGGTTCCGGAGTCCACCATTACAGGGTGGAGGAAGCAGGCAGGGTGGCAGAAGCAGGAAGCTAGGAGGTGCTCACAAGCTGGAATGCTGTGGGGCTTTCACTTTCAAAGCTCACCTTTAGTGACATACTCCCTCCTGCAAAGCCACAGCTTCTAAACCTCCCACAGATAGTGCCACCAACTGGAGGCCAAAAATTCAAACCTTTGAGGCTCTGGGGACATTTCTCATTCAAACCACCATACCCAGTGTGATATTCTGGTGGTCACAGAAGTCCTGGCCTGAAAGACCAGCTGTCCTGGCTCCTTTTTAGAGCAGGCCATGTTCATGTAGAACTCTCACCCAGACTGAAGGACTGTTACGGTCTAGATGTAAAATACCAACCCCAGATCCCCACAAACTTGGCCACCAGCTGATGGTGCTGTTTGGGATAGCTTGTAGGGAACCTCTCTGAGCTGGGGTCTAACTGAAGACGGTGATGGTTTGCTGTGTGGCTGGCTTCCAAGTTAACAGCCTGACCCCAATTCCGGTCTCACCTCTGCTCCCTGTTCTGTTGAAATATAAAAAGATGAAGAGTCTCGGCCACATGCGACCCCTACTGTGGAGCCACCTGCCACCGTTCCTTCTGACATGGACTAGACAGTCACACTCCCAAACTATGAGCCAAAATAAAGCCCTGCTCTCTTTAGTTGCTTGAGTCAGGTATTCTCAGCAATAATCAAGTCTCTACTACAAGGATCAAGAGCTCCTTAATACCACAGACCTAAGCCTGTCCTGCCAGGCCATTAGTCAGCTGCTAGGGTGTGCTCCGACACAGATAGTAATATGTGCTTTTATATGTGTTCCCAGAGACCAAATTTGATGCCAATTCCATATTCAGTTCATTGTAACTTAGCCTGCCTCTTCTGATTCACCAACAACTTTATGTAAACATTTTATTTAAAAAAAAAAAAAAAAAAAAAACCATGTCTTCTTTAATGTCATAGTGGTGAGGTCCCTGGTATAAAACAGCCAGGATCTAACCAGGGCCTGGTTTCACAGCCCACACTCTAAACACCAGACCACTTGGCTTCCAACGACATCCTCTCAAACAACTGACACTCTCTTTACAGTCAATGAGCTAACGTTTCCTCCAAACTGTTCTTCATTCATGTACGTATATACACACAAAAATCACACAACACTGATGCCACCTGCACCATCTCTGCCCAAGAGAAAAATACCCTGACCGCGGTGGTCAGAGACCAGCCTGCTCTAGAGCTGAGATTTTCCTCTATACTCTCCTTCTCATCTCCCTCCCAGACTCTTGTCTCTCTGTCCAACACTTAAGTTATTTGGTTCCTGGAAATCCACCACTGCCTTGCGCCCGATCCTCCTTCCACCCATTGTTTCCCTTCCCTATCCCTGTCCTCACGTGTCTCAATCATGTGCCTCAGGTTCCGCCTCTTCTGTTGCTTTATTTGCCATTTGCCTCAAACTATCAACAGGACTGTGAGGCTCTGAAGATGAAAGTACACTTCATTACTGTCAGGCTTCTGCCAAAGCTAGCCACTGCAGGAGACAGTCACTCATTTTATTACCAGGTAGGAATAAGTAAGTGGGTGGATACATGGCTTCAATTATCACCTGCTTAATGACTGGTAAATTAGGGGGAAATGAGAAAAGGAAATATCAAATTTCCTGAAATTTGACAGGAAAGGCAATGTGTGGCTTGTCCTCCCAGCTTCAATAGAACATGCTAGTGACAAGCACAAGAACACTGGAGTCTGCAAAATGCAGCAGGGTGTTTGAAAGTGTTCACTCACAAAGTACTAGATTAAAATGAAGAATGCTGGCCTTTTAAGTCACTTTGTATGCTAGTGCATAGGTCATATCTCAGGAAGTCTGGGTTTTCTAATTTTTTTCAGGAGCTATTCCACATGTTTGAATGCATTTTTGCTTGAGTTTGAGATTCTATAGCCAGCTAGTTGAGAGAAACACGCCCTGCTTCTAACTAAGTCACTCTAAAAAACAGCAGAAATTCCCAAACTGAGATTAGGGTGACATCTCAGTTGCAAGGACCAAATCTATGGCCCCCAGCACTGAACTAGGTGTCAGGTGGGCATGGCAGGGAACTTTGGAGGCTGAGAAAGGGGGTCCCTGGAGGAAACTGGCTAGTTTGTCTATCTAATTTGGTGGAGATGTGGGTTCAAGTGAAAGACTCTGACTCAATGCATAAAGTGGAGCTTAAAGAAGACACCCAACCTCTGCCATCAGCCCCCCTCACATAAGCATATGCCTGTTCTTACTCATGTGTGAACCCGCACATGTGTACAAACATGCACACAGACACACACACACACACAATTTTCAAAAATAACCCAGTAGTAATATTCCCAGCTTTTGACCTTTACTAAGAACATTCGATGGATCTATATGAACCAGTCAGACTGGAGAGCGATTTCAGCATTAGCCTAGTGTGTAGGGGAAATGGGTCTATGCTCCAGGGTTGCCCAAGCTCCTGGCCTGGCGTTAATTCACCTGTTGCTTTCCTGATGGCTTTTCTCTGGCTGCCCTTAAATGCAAGTGCTACAGCAGTCAGGAAGCCCACACACACTGGCCTTCAGTTGCCGCTCCTCTCTGGGATTTTGGAAGAGAGCAACTCCTTGGTGGGCTATAGCAAGCAGCTGCAGGAAACAGAATGACATCACCTCCCCCAACACCAAGAAGTCTCTACAGGGTCAGGCGTGGATCAGCCATTTTTTGGACAGAACACATACAAACAGTCTACCTCTTTCCACCCTGGAAACTGAGCTCACAGCTTTAGAGAGTCCAGCTTTTTGTGTGTGCCAGGTGATGTCAGAGTGAGTGTCCCAGAACTTCTGACACTCTGCAGGTGCTTCATTCATGGGCTGTCATGCGTCCCTACCAGATGGCGGCATGGGAGACAGACACTCAGCTCTAGACCTAACTTCACTTAAAGTTATAAGGCCTTTGGGGGACAGGCTCGCCTATTTTTTTGGACTGAATTCTAGAGATGTTGGGCCAATCATAATGGGAGAGATACCAGGGAAGGGTGGGGATGGAGAAGAGCTTCTCAAGAGATTTCTCTACAAATAAGATTTCCTGGCAATAGCTTCTCACTTCTATCATCAACTCTCATTCTGGGCTATGGAAAATCCTGCATCGTGGGGCAGACACAGGGATGGAATGACAAAGATAAGTTGCTTTACTCCCTGAAAGAAAGGGAGAGATCTATGGGATAGAAACAAAATCACAGTGTGTTTTAATTCCATGGAAAAGGACAAGTCTTCCTTCATATGTATTGCTAAACTTAGTATAATTCATTCTTTGGACATGAATCTTAGAGACCCAAATAATTGAGTATGAAGACCATTAGAAGTATGTTTAAAATATTCATACATTTGAATTTCTGACAATTCCTAGGAATGTTGTTTTATTGTGTGTAGCTAAATAAGTCTATTTATTAAAAATTAAAATAAATGAGTTTTGCTGTTGTAGTTGCCGATACAGTTAACCTGGTTGTACCCTGCCTTTCTCATGACAGACACAAGACATAGATTAAATTAGTGGGTTTTATCAAACTCGTCCAAGTTTCACTTGAACATGATTTTTTCGTTTGAATTTCTGAGGTTAGGCTCTTTCTGTGTCCAGAAGTAGCCACCTATCTGCTGATGGCAACTCAAGTGTCAGGGACACTGGTGTGCCTCCCCAGAAAGACTTAACCTTAAAAAGATGCAAGTCCTCCACACCTTGAGTTCCACAGCATGAAGCTGACGGAATAAAACGGTGTCTCTAGCAGGTGTCAAAGTCTGCTTGTTGCAGAGCTGAAGAGGAGGACAGCTAAGAATTGGAATTCTTCCTCCTCAGCCTTCATATGGGAGCTGTCTCCTCTGCCAGTGCCAGGACCATGAAGCCCTCCACCCAACCCTCAGTGATTAAGCAGCTCCTTCCAGGTTCACCTCCACGCCTTCACAGCCAGGCTTCCTGTCCTCGCTTTCCCACCACTGAGACAAATAAGACCCTTCCACCACAGGAGTTCACACCGCTTCTGACTACAGAGGGGTCCTAAGCAACTGTTGTCATGGTGAACAGATTATGGGCTTGAGAGGCAGCCAGAGTTCAACCCCAGTTCTGCAACTGCCTGCAGGAGACCTTGGGAAAGTAACTAAACCTTTCCAAAATTCAGTTCCTCTTGTTTGAACTTATTATAAAGTAACAAAGTTGCTCTAGTGATTCGGTCATGCTGTCTTGTTGAGAGCAGAGCTATTTATGTACCTTGTGTAGTCCACTGAATGCACAGTGCACTCACTGAATCCCTTCGAAAGGCTTCCCACAGTGTTTGGCAGGCAGAAGGTTGCAGCATGCAGATAGAAGTATCTTCCTTATCTTCTTTGCCTTTCTCAGTGCCTCCCATGAAGGAGCTTATTTTGACCACTGCATCAGTCAAGGACCCAGCAGGAAGCAGATGGTGAGTCCCCATTGAGGAGATCTTTTCAAAGGAACCACTTGCAGGGATGACAAGGGAACTCACAGGGGGTGGCTGAGAACTCCAGAACTAACCACAGCAGAAAGGTGTCTGCTCCCTTGGAGCTGAAGGTCAAGGAGCAGAGTGGGTGCTAAGCCAAGAGAGCCACAGATAGCTGAGAAGACAGCTCCAGGGGACCTAACCCCTCAGTAGAGGAGTGGGCAGGGAGGGAGAGAAAAGATTCACTCGCTCCCATGCAAACACTTGTACCTTCTAATCTCTGGCTAGTACTACCAAGGGCCAAAGCCAGGATTGGCTGTGGACTTCCATACAAGGCTGCTCCCACAGACTGGAGCAGAGACAAAGCTGTGTCTGGTGGTGCATATGGAGAAATATAAGATCGTCATTAAGTCAACCTGAATATTCAAATTAACAGCCCTCTTTCCTAATCTTAGAAGTTCTTCAGCTAATAATAATAATAATAATAATAATAATAATAATAATAATAAATCAACAATATGTAGGTAACTTCTGAATAATAATGTTTAAAATCTACTACATTTTCACTTCTCTGTCTTAGACATTATATTTGTACCAAGGCTAAAGAAATTCTAGACTTGAACGATAAAATTAATTCACTTTTTAAGTTCTTAAATGCCAGTGCATAACCAAAAGCTGCCTGAGTGATGGAGCCAGCCCTGTAGATTCCACTTGGCCTTGGAAAGCCAGCATCTACTCTCCCAACACTGAAGTTGGTTTGGATGGAGACCCTGCTTTGTGTCATCTAGTTCCATGACCCAAGAGCTGCCATGCAATCCATAGACTTCACCGAACATAGAGCATGATATTGCCTGAATGCAGCCTAATCATCACCACTGGTGATGCATAAAGCAGGTTGGTAACAGTAAGGAATGGTCAGTACTAAACAACCCTTGCTCCAGTCTACTCTGCCAACCCCAAAATCAAACAAACAAATGAACAACATAAAACATTGATTGGAAATGGGTGCAAGTAACTCAGGTTCTACTGAGAATTCTGCACCATTTTTGCTATTCTGGAAACTGCACTAAGGGCCTCACATAGATCAATTCAGCCCTACCAGCCCTCAAATGAGCATGTTGTAGATTTTTATTTTATAACCAAGGGAACTGAAGCCAATGAGTATTACGACTTGCCCAAGACAAAAAAACCCTGAGGCGTGGAAGGGCTGGTGTTGGTGCTTCAGCATCCAAACACCAGACTGTGTTTGGTTTTTTATTTGCTTTTCTTTTCTTTTTTGATTTGTTTTAACTAAAATAGAATTATGTCACTTCCCCTCCCTTTTCTTCTTCCGGTCCTTTCCAGATACCAGCCCTCTAACCCTTCCCAGGCCCCCTTCTCAAATTGATAATTTTTTCTTTGAGTATTAATGTTAACAAATTGTATCCATTTTTACTCTTTGTGTGAACTTGGTTTCAAGGCTTTGTGTTGGATAACCAGGACGGGAACTCATCCCTGGAATGTTACCCCACCCCCAGTAGTCATTAGTTGCTTATTATTCTTTGTCTGGGTGTGAGAACCCATGAACGTTCTCTTCATCCACATCAGCATGCCTATAGGAATTGCATCAATTTATGTGATGGAATACTATTCAGTAATAAAATGAAGCAAACTATGATTTCATATAATAACACAGATAAATGTTAAAATCTCATATTAGTATTGTAAAAGAAGATCACGGCCGCTTAGAAAATAATATACTCTGTACAGTTCCACTTACCTAAAATTCTTTGAAATGGAAAGGAAGAAGCCACCATGGTGGCACACGCCTGTAATCCCAGCAGGAACGTCAGAAGTTTAATGTCAGTTTTGGCCACATAATGAATTTAAAGCTAGCCTGGGCTGCAGGAAACACTGTCTCAAAGAAAAAGAATATCTAATGGCTCAGCCTGAAACAGGGTGTCAGATCCCTCCATTCAGGACTCAGGGAACCCCAAGGAAGGGAAAACAGAAAGAGTGTAAGAGTCAGAAGGGGTAGAGGGCACCAGGAAAACAAGGCCCAGAAAATCAACATGAGCAACACACATGAACTCACAGAGACTGAGGTAGCGAGCACAGCATCTGCATGGGAGCGCCAGATGGAGTCCTAGCGCTGAAAAGAGAATTGAACACATTCCCCCATCCCTAACCCAGTCTCCATTTAAAATGAAAATTAGTGGAATCTCATTGGAAAACAAATTCAATAGAGGTTCCTTGTCCCACAATGCCAGGGCTTTTCTTTTTAATCTTTTTTCTCTTCTCTCTGCTTTACACTATAGGTCCTTTGTGTATACACCGCAGCTTCCAGTTTAGAGTTTGTGTGGGATTCCTAGTTTGTGAATGAATGGGTCTCTGTTATCTTTATTATATTTTATTTTATTAAAGACAGAAAGTATAAGGACAAAAGTAAACCAGTGGTTGACTGGAACTGAAGGTAGAGAGGGGAGCTGAGGATGGGGGGATGGGATTCTGAGGGGCATGAAGGAAGTGCTGGGGGGAAGCAGGCGTTGTTATCCTGCTCATGTTGGCAGTACAGTGAGTGTAAACCTTTGTCAAAACCCATGCAACTGCACACCTTTAACATATGCTGTTTGTACACTTCTGCAAAGTTGGCCATTTTTAAAATGTTACCTTTTTCCCAAGCTTCTGGTCTCTGTAAGCAGACAGGCACTGTAGCACCCATCCACACCCAGCATCCAGTCCATCCGGGGCTGCCTTCCCTGGTGAGCACAGGCTTTACAGAGACCTACTCACCCTTCTGGCCATCTTACTATCTCTTGCTCTTTGCCTCCCAGGTTCAGCTCTTATTTGTAAGGAACTTTGATCAGGTTTTTTTTTTTTTTTTTCAAATCTTTTGCCACAAGCAAGCATTTAACATAAGAACTCAAATGCACAAGGCTTCAAGGTGATAGAAAGACAATGACAGTGGCTACACACACACACACACAGAGAGAGAGAGAGAGAGAGAGAGAGAGAGAGAAAGAGAGATCACTGTGGGTGATTCCATCTGCCACTTCCTCTAGTGAGTCGGAGGTAAGTGGTGTGACTGTTTCTCTTCCATGTGGACCCACTGTGTACATCTTGCCATTCAGGACAATCTCATCATTCGAAGTGAAAACAAACCCCAGTGTTTAAAACATACCTTCTTTTTGTATGGCACCACCTCTAAATGAGAACCAAATTCTTCAGCTATCATTCAATCAGAGAGTCAATGGGACCTGTCACAGACTAGAAAAAAAATATTCATTGCGTTGAACTTAGAAGGAGAAGGGACATTTGACTTGAATATGTAACTTCATATCCAACACCACTGCTATGTAACTAGGACTTTAGTATATCCTGTTGTGTTTTCAGAATAACCCCATGAGGTGATCCAGTCAGGCATCATTATCCACACTTGACAGAGGAGGAAACAGTGCCTCAAGTGAGATTGTGACTTGCTAGTCACACAGCTAATAATGGACACGCATTCCAAGAACCCAGAGCATCAAGCTATACTTTAGTATTTCTTGAATCATATCGAAGCCTCCATACAGGGCCACGTGGCTTATCGGACAGAAGCATTACTTCTGTCCTGGATCTTCCTTGCGTTGGCAATTCTAAATGTCCTTTCACAAGTTGAGCAAAAACTCAGGTTAATAATCACTGGCTCCTTCTCACTCTTGTCTTTCTTCCCAATTCAATGGAAAACAAATCTATCCATATGTAGGGACTCTGCCACTCTTCCCTCCCAGTCAGAATCAGAATTTACTTTAAAGGACAACTGAACTGACAGTTCTCCAAGGTAACTTTGGGAAAGGGGCAAGAAGTTAAGACCAAAGTATGAGAAATGGTTTCACAGACTCAGAGGGCGGCAGAATCCTGGGGGACGAGCCTGGGACATGTCTACGCCACCACAGCCAGGCATCTATGCATGTTTTCATCTTTGTACATCCTAATGACAACCTTTGGTAACCAGAACAAGAAAAGCAAACTTCGTTTCAGGGGTTAGAACTTCTCCCCGTGGGCAGCTAATGCCCCGCAGATGAGGAAGGCTGGAAACAATACCCCATGGGGTATCTGGGATCCTAAAATTCTGAACGCCAACTGCCTTTATCCATTATCCAACATGAAGAAGGACAGCAATGACAGAACAGGACATTGGCTACTGTCTAAATCACCAATTGACAGAGTCTCATCACTACATCAATTAAGACTCAATATGTGTCACTCTCCCAGTACAACAAGTGGAATAGAGATCATCCCATACCTGAGTCAGACCGGGAACTGGCATTGGTCATCCCAGACAGACACTCTGAGAGCTGTAAGTTCACAGGGCCGTGTTCCCATTCTTAGTGAGTGTCCATCTCAGAAGCAGACAGCAGTGTTTAGCATCCACATACACCCTCACAAATCATATAGCCGGCCGGCTCATTTGTGCCAGTTGAGGCTGAAGAGCAGAACTAGGCTACAGTGTTTTGGCTCACTCAGCTCAGCTGCAGTGTAAACAGAGGCCCCCAAGGCTCTCTCGGGTGGTGGAGTAACTATCAAAGAAAATGTACCACTTGGAATGACTGGGGATTTTTTGTTTTGTTTTGGTTTGGTTTTGTTTTTGTTTGCTTGTTTTGCTTTGTTTTCATTTGGCTGTACATGGGTCTCAGTGAGAAAGTCACATCTCAGTCCAAGCAATGGGTCCTTGTGTACAAAGTCTCATCCAACAGGCATCAGCCTGAGGCTTGGTCTGCAGGTTTCATTTCACTGTGTTGTTGTCTTTTTAAATCAAGAAAGCATTTCTGCTTATACCTCCAATTTCCTCTGTCCTGGCCCAGTAGTGAGGCAGGACAACAACAAACCAGCAGCTAATGTTCTGCAGACAAGGGAATGTCAGAAAAAAATAAATAAATGTGCTCTCTGCTGCTTCACACCTTCCCTTCAGGGAAGAAAATAGAAGACAAGAGCTTAGAATGAGACACGGACGTGTTCCAATAAAAACTCACCTTGCCAGCTCCTGATGAGGCTCGGCTGCTTGCAAACCACTCTTCAGGCCTGGGTGTGACATGGCTTTTATGCAACCTTGCAGGGGTTTTTTCTGTTGTTTTCCAGTGGCCTAAAAGAAGCATGGTGTGAAATATTAAACACGCATAAGCCCTGGCCAGTTGAGGGACCAGAGGGAGCATAGAGCTGCACTGTTTATAGTATACAGAGGGATGTGTTTATAAAAACCCTTCCATGGAGCCCAGATTGCTTTTCTACTATGGGCTTGAATGCAAAGCCATTGAGGACAGCTCTCTGGATATTGTGACAAATGCCACCATGAGGCTTTTGAAAGGGTAGACCTGACAAGGGAATCTATCACTGAGACCTCCAGCCACTAGTAGGAGTAGTTCAAGGGTAGTGTTGTCTTACCAAATGGACCATAGCCTCCTTGTCCGGAAGCAGGTAATCATAAATGGAGGACATGAAGCACAAAAGCAGCTTCACGGCTTTCCAGGGTGTTCCTTCTGGTGTCAACCTAAAGCCAAGGTCATCTTTCCTCTATACACTGAAGAGTTGGCTCAGGCATTAAGAGAATGAACTACTCTGGCAGAAGTCTCAAGTTCTGTTCCTGGCAACTACAATGAGGGGCTCAGAATAACCTCCTATAACTGCAGCTTCAGGGAAGCTAATGCTCTCTTCTGGTCTCCACAGGCACCTGAACATATATGCATGTATGCATGCACACACACACATTTAAAAATAAAAATAAATCTCTAAAACTAATTTTAATCCCACTCTTGTGGGCATGTCTCACTTGTGGCCCCTAGAACACCTGAGTTCTCACCTCAGCACAGCCTCACTATCTCCATGCTTGGTGACCTGGTGAGAATGGAAATCAGGGCCCTGGGGGTGTGAGCTACTGGATCAAATACTTAACATTGAAATTCATCACTTTCTCAGTGACTCCTTCCTCAGAGCTGGGTCTAGACTAGACTGAGCGACTACTTAGAGTAGGTAAGAGCCAGGTAGGCTACTATCTGAAGCTCCTCCCACCAGCACAATTAGTCAGCTTTCCTTTACTATAGCAAACATCAGATATAAATCAACTTCCAAAGAAGAACAGTTTATTTTGGTTCACAGATGCAGACATTTTGGTCTTGTTGACTTTGGGCCCAAGTCAGCATAGTACATCATGACAGGAAAACAGGGCAAAGGAGACTGCTCATGTCACAGCTGCTAGCAAAGAAAGAGGAAGAGGAAGGGCCCAGGTCCCAGTATACCATCCCCTTGGAGAAACTTCCTACTGACCCACTTTCCTTCCACTAGGCTCACTTCCTAAAACTTGCACTAGTCCCCAGTGGCTCTATGAGCTGGGAAACAAGCCTTCTACACAGATGCCTGGGAAGCACATTCCAGACCCAAACACTAGCTACAGTCAAGCAGTATCCACCTGCCACCATAGGGCAAGGCCCAGCAGCTGCCTTCCCACAGCAACACTGCTTCCTGTCTGATATCCCACAAGGATCTTTTAAAATAAGATATATTTGGCAACATTATCAAAGTCTGATGCAGAAATCGAGAAATGTGTGTTTCTGTGACTTACTTCTCCAGATTCTTGGGGTTTTAAAAAATGTATTTGAATTTTCTTTGCAGTTCAGGTTGCATTTTTGGATAGTAGACTTGCTATTGATAAGCTCATGCCATCTATGCAGTTCTTTCTGAATTCTTAATTATGTAGACCAAAGCCCCAAATATCCAGAAAATATGGTCTCCCTTAGAAAATTCATTATCTGCCTCATAAGAAAATTTCTCCATATGATTAAATGACTCAGATCTAAGCAGAACCACAACAGAAGGGTGGGGTTGACAAGCACTCTCACTGTTTTTGAGAGAATATCTCTTATTGGATTAAATAAATAGTTTCTCAACACATTTACTGTCCCAAAATCATTTAGAAAACTTCAATATCCAGTTCTAGGTCCTCTTCCAGTGGATAAATGAAAAGACATTTTTGCTTCATGGGTCAATCAATGTGACACCTTGGATGTTAAGCAGCAGGTAAGAAACTTTATTATGAGCCATGGTGAATTATGTCTTTAATCCCAGCATTTGGGAGGCAGAAGCAGGCAGATCTCTGAGTTCAAGAATAGCCTGGTCTACAGAACAAGTTTCAAGACAGCCAAAGTTCTGTACAGAGACCCTGTCTCAATCAATCAATCAATCAACAAACAAACAAATAATCTAGCTTTATTGTGGAAAAGGTATCCATTTTGCAGTGCTTTTAATCAAAGCATGAAATGGGCTTGCCATCTGATTTTACCTGTCACAAATCTGTCGAGCGACTCTTAAAATTTCATAAACACTGTTCTTTCATCAAAAATAATTATTTTTATTTCAGAATCTTTATCAATAATGACTAGTGAGTGATGACTACAGTCAGAATTTGCAGAACATGTGGACAACCAAGATGTGGAGGGGCAAAGATATGTCCTGAGGGCCTTACAAATCTACAAGACAGCTGTGTAAACAGACAGGCTATGGGCGAGGCAGCCTGAACAGAGGGCACTGGAACCTGCAGGCAGAGGTCCCTCTGTGGGTGAGGCCACCAGGAAGGCTTTCCTTAAAGAAACCAGAGGAACAAAGGACAGAACAGCAGAGGGGACTGTCCTTGCAGTGGGGGGGTTGGGGATTTCAACAAAGGCAGTTGGTGGAAGGTACATGGTGTCTGAGGAAATAAAGCTTGTCTGCTAATCAAGATTTAGAAAAAACTCACAAATGATAGATTTGGAAGGTGAAGACAAAGGTGCAAGCTGTGTCATTAACTGTAGATGTCATGAAAGCCAGATCTGTGGGCACCAGACCTGTGGGCACCTCACCTGTGGGCACCTCACCT